>OY998240.1:28083658-28135248 GCA_963922005.1 Cornus suecica | reverse complement strand
AATGCATGAAAATAAACTAAAGCATGTCTATATTAAATCGCCAAGGCACGACCTATGTCAACCTAGGGTCTCAAGTTTCATTACCACCATTGTGTAGAATACCATAATTAAGCATCCGAGTTTCAGCCCATAGTGAATAATCATAGTTGTACAAAATAATACATTCATTCCATCTAAGAAAAGAATTTAGAATAAACATATAATTTTATATTATAAATCCGTACGGTCTCTTAACTACTACAATCATCACAGTATAGTCAACAGTTTCCCCTCGTTACAATTGAAAATAATGAAAGAACTATATTACTTGGCTAGGGTTTTGTTAGAAAATCCAAGATACCGAATTAGATGCTCATGGTAGAAGGAGACTGCATCGTTGATGTAGAATCGCCTTCCATGGTCGTCTTCTCCGGATCTCTAGGTCTTGAATGGCTCTTCCCTTGGAATGATAGATGAATCTCCAGAAAATATTCTAAAAACTTATGCGTAGAGAAGTCCCAAAAATGGGTGAAGAGGAGTCCCAAAATTCTGTTGCAAATATTGACCGAGATATGAGCTCCTGAAGTTGATTGAAATTTTAAGCTGAAAACACTATAGCATTCCGTACCTACGCTTCAAGTGTAGGGGTCCTACGCTTCAAGCGTACCTCCAAGCATAGAAATGTGATTTCCAGCCACTTTTTGAAACTGGAAGCGTACACAAAAGCATAGGTATTTTGTGGAAAATCACTTTTCTCAGTAAATGCACCAAAACGTCCGTTCTCGAACCTACAATACTTTTTGTTGAAGATGATGGCTTCTAAAAATACCGTTTTTCCCCTCTAGGACCATTTTTGTCTCGAACTACCTTTTTTACTCTCCTCTTGGATAGAAAGAACATACTATTTAGTTAATTCCCTGAAATTAGCTCCATTTCTTCATTAAACTCTTGAAACATGTCTTAACACACAAATGCAATAAAAATACCAAATAATGGAATGAAATAACGTAACAATAGTGAGTTAAGGGGGTCAAAATCAGTAATATTTGACTCATATTTCCTAACTAGTACATGTCAATTATGCTACTATAATCTACTCCTAGTGCATGAAAATAAACTAAAACATCTCTATATTAAATCGCCAAGGCATGGCCTATGTCAACCTAAGGTTTCAAGTTTCATTACCACCATTGTGTAGAAAATCATGATTAAACATCCGAATTCCAGTCCATAGTGAACAATCATAATTGTGTAAAACTATATCTTCATTCCATCTAAGATAATAATTTAGAATAAACATATACTTTTATATTGTAAATCAATACGGTCTCTTAACTACTACAATCATCACAGTATGGTCAACAGTTTCCCTTCTTTACAATTAAAAACAATGAAAGAACTATATTACTTGGCTAGGGTTTTGCTAGAAAATGCTAGATACCAAGTTAGTTGGCCATAGAAGCTAGTGACTGCATCGTTGATGTAGAAACGTTTTCCATAGTCTTCTTTTTCGGATCTCTAGGTTTGAATATGACTCTCAACAACAAAATCTGAATGAATGAACAACCTCCAAAAACGCACATCTGAACTCTCTAACTCAACGGACCTAACTTTGATATATGGTTTTATATATATAGGCGGTAGCATAGAGAGGCCCTTTTCAGTCTTTTCACACTAAAACTCATGCAAACCCTAACTTCTCATATATATAAGTGTATATACATGTATACAGAGGTCTGGAGTCGCAGGCACGTCTTCCAATTAAGCCGGGGATAAAATAGGAAAAATCCACGAAAAATTACCAAAATGTTGCCGCACCTATGCTTCAAGCGTAGCAATGTGATTTCCAGCCACTTTTTGAAACTGTAAGCGTAGGCAAAAGCGTCGGTATTTTATGAAAAATCACTTTTCTCCGTAAATGCACCAAAACATCCGTCTCGAACTCACGATACTTTTTGATGAGATGACGGCTTCTGAAAATGCCATTTTTGCCCTCCGGCAGCCATTTTTGTCTCGGACTGCCTCTTTGACTCTCTTATTAGATAGAAAGAACATACTCTTCAGTTAATTCACCGAAGTTAGCTCCATTTCTTCATTAAGCTCCTAGAACATGTCTTAAGACGCAAATGCAACAAAAATACCTAATAATGGAATGAAATAACGTAAAAATAGTGTGTTAAGGGGTTAAAATGACTAATATTTAATACTTATCACACTCCCAAACTTACATATTAATAGTCCCTTAACAATAAACTCAGGGAACTTTTCTTGTGATGATCTTTTTAATCTAACTACTCTTACTATTCTAACTAATCTAACATAATTTCTTGCTTTCGTGAGGGTCAATGATTACACTTGACACGTGTAACAAGCCTTTTAAACCCCTAAGTTACCCCTAGTGGACAAGTGAAGTCTCGTAAAGGTTTCCAATGATGATACTTACAAACATCTCAGCTCTTTGTAATCACGCATTCATGAGTTCACACACAAATTCAATGAAGTCATGATACAATGGAAAAGATAGCATGGGTGCAAATACTCTCACTTACTACCGAACAACAATTATATCAAGCTTCGTGTTATGAATGGTTCCCACTAAAGTGAATGATTTCACTACTTTCTACTTAAAATCAAGACAACCTTCCATGATTTTGTGAACACTCAACTATGATATTTCAGTTTCTCTTCTCTTACTTCATTGGTCAAACTTTTCCATTTTTAATAAAAACATATCCTTCCATCTTTCCACTTTTCATCCCTTTTTGTCTTTCCAAAACTCCGGACTTTCCAATGAGAATTTTTAGTCCTGACCAACTGGGCCCGAACTTCTTCCATGGGATTTATGTTCATCAGTCTTTTCCCATTTAAATGCGAATAGTGATATTGGTGATACCAAGGCCCGGTTACTCAGATCAAAGAACTGCTTTTTGCATTTTTTCTAAAAACATTTCAATTTTTCCATTTCAACCATAACAACTCCCTATCTTCCCTTTTATTGTGGCAAAATTATTTTTCAACTACATAATAAAAAATCAACCTATTTCTCATAGTGGATGTGTGCTTATGCTTATAGGTCAAAGTCGTCTTTCTTAATTTTAATTTCACTCATTCACTCACCAATGCAAAACCACATAACTTCACTAACTTAATCTAATCATTACTCTCATGAATGTGAATATCACATTACATACTACTCATGCATCATATACAAAAACTCAATCGAATTGTAATGCAAAAAAGTCATGCATGAAAACAAAGAACTGCTCCAAAATTTTAAAATTTCAATTTTTTTCCAAATCTTTCATTCCTTGAAATCTTATACCCTTACACCCAAACTTAAATCAGACCATGTCCTCATGGTCAAAAATAATATAAGAGAACAGATACAGTTACCCTTGAAGCTTAATTCTGGATTCCAAAGTAAAGCACAAATCCTCTCCCCTAAACTTAATTTGGATTACCTATAGATATCATCAACAAAGCATAGCTACCCAATCATAGCAAGGGAAAAGAAATGTCATCATAAATATCCATAAATCAACACATGTTTTCAAGGAATCTAAGATTTTTGTTTTTTAGAACAAACATAATAATAAAATAAAATAAAAAACTGATTTGGCCTTAAGGGCCTACAATCCTAAAATGAGATAAAATAAAGAAAGACGTGGCCTTAAGGGTCTACCATCCCTAAAACAAATTAAAACATAATAAAAAATCCTAAACCTAAAGCTAAACCCTAATCTTCCTCTTCTTCTTCATCATTTGACACGACACTTTTCAACCATATCCGGCAGTCTGTAGTCTTTTTTAACTTTTCCAAATCTTCCTCCAGATATATCTTTATAATTGTCCACCACATCTCATCCAACTCTTTTATCCTAGCACCTAACTGCTCAACAATGATCTTCAATAATAAAAGTGGGTATAAAAGATAATGTTCAAATTTATCGGCACCTGCCCATTCTCTACTCACAATTGGTCGGGCAATAGACATCTTAGCCATAATCAATGTTGGAACACACACTTCATACCCATGATTTAAGGCATACAAAGTTCTAAGCATAGTGTAATCTCTTATACTAATTTGATTATTGGGCCGAAGTTGAGCCGAAATGACACAATCCAAATAAAGCAGATCCAACTTCAACCACCAATTATCACACGTCCTATCTCTCAGATTTGATACTGCACATAATTCCTGAACCATCTCCTCATCCGTATGTGGTCATACTTGAGGATGTTCCTTCAATATTCCTTGTAAGTTTTTCGAAGTACCGATTGGTATATTACACGCATCGGCAATACTTCTTCTTCTAATCACAATAGGAGCACTCCACTGAGTCACTTTGGCCTTCATAACCTCAAATCCTGGTAGTCCCAAAATTGTCATATTTTCATAGAATTTTCGGACCAAGCCCGGATACACCTTTTCACCCGCCAATTTTTCTAAACTTTTCAATCCTCGTTCTCTAAGGATTTTACTTATGAGCATAACTAATACTCAATTCATCCTCTTCGGATGAAATATCTCTTCAAATTGCAACCTACACTACAAAAACAATTTTGGTGCAGTTCGGCTTCCATTCTAACTCGTAGCTCATTCATTTGTGCTCTTCATATCCACATATGGTTTCATACTTTCTATGAATTCCTCGAGATCAGAATAATTTTCATTAGCATTATCCATACTAACCCCCCTTGAGATAGACAAAATAGAAGAACAACAAAAGAAGAATATCTAATCTAATTCTCACTCCTTGAGAATTGTGAATTATGTCTACTCTATGGATGTATTCATAGATGGATGTAGTAGAATCAGAAGAGAAAAATGATTTAAAACCCTTAGCTGACTAGGAAAGGGGAAACAATAACTAATCCAACTTCAACTTATATTTGCATTCCGTCTCCTTGTCAGATTAGGATTACTCTAAAAAGTCTACAAAAATCTATAAAAGAATCCTAAAAATAACTTTAAAAAATCCTAATACAAGTACAAGTACAAACCAGGCCAAAACACCCCTCAAACGGGTTAAATTTACAAATTTTCAAAACTTACCTCGCTGTACTCTACGCTTCAAGCGTAGGCTTGGCCTAGATAAAAATATATATATTATTTTTTATTTTATTTTTTAAATACACTCATCAATCCAACACATATACACCCCCAAACTTAAATGTACAAATGTCCGCATAATGCATTTTAAATTATTTAAAGAATTGAAACTATCAGCACATATGATTGATCAACAAAACTTCAATTTTATACACTATGAAAATATCAAAAACATTTAGAAGATAATCATTCAAGTAGTCACATCAAGCCCTATACGAAACTATTCGCTCAACAATTTATCTCTAATGTATAAAAATAAATGAAATAAAAATAAAAATAAAACAAAAACCTAACCAAAACTAAGCTAAGACTCATCATTAGAGGGCGGTGGCGTAGGTGGAATCGCACACCCATATGCTGACTCATACAGGTAATCCTATAAAATAACTGCCTCTGATCTCTCCGTCGGACTTGTCTCTCCTCTACCAAAGTTCGCTCTATTCCCTGCATTCATGCAATTAGAGCATCAAACTGCGCCTGAGATAGAGTAACAGTACCACCCACAGGTACCTCTGGCAACACAACCTCCTCCTCAGCAATCGGTATCTGTGGCATCTCCGCATCATTAGCAGCCTCAGCCTCCTGAGCCATACCTGCATCAGCATGACCAGCATCATCAATCTGCTCCTGGGCCTGTGCACCTGGTAATATGCCGAACACTGGTCGGCGTGGCATAATATCATCTGCATGCAACTGGGTCCAAACACCAGTCCACATCCGTCTGGCATATGGAGTACCCTCTCTATATCTGTTCCACTCACCCACATCCATCTCGATCCCGGCATCCATCATAAGCTTCATTACCAAGCACGGGAATCAAATATGAAATAGACACTGACCAACCTTGGTCTCCTTACGTAGATGAATATAATGTATATATAGGCCCTCCCACAAAATACGTGGGATAGAAATCCACCGCCCGAACTCGAATGCGTAGTGGAGGGCCAAAAATGGCGCATAGCACATGGTCATGTGGCTGTGGGGAAGAATATGAGATTGAACTATCACATCCCATAACCATAACATAGGATGATAGTTCACCTTCTTCATGTTGTTCCGATGATCATCGGCCTACTGCCCAACAGTCTGAAGTGTAACAAACTCAGAAATAGATGGGAGTATCTCGGGCATAGGTGGGAACACAACAACTAGCTCGGGTGGACACTCATCCGGAATACCCATGCCTTTGCAATAATCTGGGGAGTAATCTCAATCTTTGTACCTCGGACCATTGTCCGTAATCTCAACCCCCTGCTGAAATGATGCATATGGAGCCAGAATTCCTAGATCATATCCTCGCAAAGGTGCCTGGTAGCTGGGGCAAGAATAGGCAGTAAACGTCGAGCCCTCAATCGGCTGATCGTCCAGGAAGGCAGTGGTTGTAAATCCTCAAATATTTGTAATAAGTATGTCCGCTCCTGCTGATACCCCTTTTGGATCGCCCGGTTTAGTAAATCGTCTACCAATATTTTCCGGGGCACATGTAAATATGTAGTCAAAACTCTAGGCTCACCCTCCACAGGTCGTTCCGGTACCCTCTCATTTGCTTGATCATCGCCTTGCGCGGCGTCCTCCTCCTGCTCAATGACATCACCCTTTGTATCCTCCTCTATCTCCTTAGCCTACGGCTCAGACATAAGTGGCGGTGATGGTGCCTATGGAACAACTGCCTCAACTACTAAGTGATCATGTGGTAATAAGATGTCGCGCCCTTGTGTAGAGCTCTCTGGCACCTTTGCCTCAACAAATGAGAAAGATAAGGATGCCAAGTCGACATACTGTGGCCTCCTGGCGTGCGTGCTCTGGTGGCGAATAGGTGACGGTGTTGGTGATGATGATTTCGACCTTTGTCGCACCGGTGGATCAGCCACAACAGCGGCCTGAGTAACTCGCCTCGCCGATAACTTTGTTCGTGCCATGCCTATAATAGGGAATTTTTGAAAAGTAAGCAATAATAAACCAGATACCGAATCAAACTCAAACTATATCTAAATATATCCAATACAACGATTAAATAAACCTTCATCCCAAAAATTCGATATTTAATCCGATTTCAAAGTTGAAAAACTCAACTTTTTTAAAATGGATCAAAACACGATTTTGATCAGGCTCGTTCACCAATATTAGTTTAGAATAGTTAAATAAGTCATGAGAAATCAAGATAATGGAACAAAACTCATCGAATATAGAGAAATGATGGATTTCCAAAAATTGAGTTTCGGAGACTTTTCTAATTCTTCACGCAAATTCGGACAAATCACCAACTAATCCAATGATCCATTGGCAAAGAATGATGAGGAATCGGATGGTTAAACGGTAGAATCAAACCTCTTGAAGAATGGTGAAGAATTGAGGGAGAGAGTGGAGTTTGAATGGAGAATGAGGGGAAAAATTGACGACGGGCCTGTTTATAATAGGCTCGCAACTACACTTCAAATGTAGGTCCCTGGCCCAAAAAATGACATTTGCTTTTTTCTTCATCGTCTCGTCCTGTATTAAACTCCACACTTCCTAAATGTTTCCTAGGCCCATTAACACTCTATACTCACTTGATGATGGCCTCACGACTCGATTTTACGGACTCGATCGTAAATACCGAAATAACTAAAATATTGTCTACATATACAAACTAGGTTTCAATGCTACTCTTCTTTACCTAGTACGAATATTTAACGTCATTGGTATGACATTGCCGCTTCTCAATACTCCGGATCAATCTCATCCAACTCGGGTGGTGGTTCAGTTAGATTAATCGTTTCCACCACATACTCAACTGGTCGAACCTCTATATAATGCTTCAATCTCTATCCATTCATTATAAACTTCTTTCCAATATCAGGATCATCGAGCTCCACTGCTCCATGGGGGAAAACCTTCGTAATCTTGTATGGCCCATCCCATCTTGATTGGAGCTTGCCAGGAAACAGCTTGAGTCTCGAATTAAATAGCCAGACTTTTTGGCTGGGCTCAAAATATTTATTTCTAATGTGCTTATCATGGAATGCTTTTGTTCGAGCCTTATAAATCCAAGAATTTTCATATGCATTATTTCTCAACTCCTTAAGCTCTTGCAGTTGAAGTTTCCGCTGCGCATCGGCTTTCTTTATATCAAAATTCAATCTTCAAACAGCCCAATATGCTCGTTGTTCCAGCTTTATAAGGAGATGACACACTTTACCATACACAAGACGATATGGCGACATACCAATTGGTCTCTTAAATGCAGTTATGTACGCCCAAAGTGCATCATTTAGCCTTCGAGGCCAATCCTTCAAATTCGGACGCACAGTTTTTTCTAAAATATTTTAATCTCCCTATTAGAAACCTCCACTTGACCTTGTATTGGGGGTGATATGGCGTACCAATTCTATGAGTGACACCGTACTTTTCACAAAGCGCGGAAAGAAACTGGTTGTCAAAATGGCTTCCACCATCACTAATCAGAACTCTTGGTATTCCAAATCGTGAGAAAATGTTTGATTTTAAAAATTCTTCCACCACGTCATGGTCAGCATGTTTGGTGGCTATCGCTGCTACCCATTTCGAAACATAATCAATTCCCACAAGTATATACTCCTTATTTGTTTTCAGAAATGGTCCCATGAAATCAATACCTCACACATAAAATAATTCTACAATCATAAATGGGGTTAAAAGCATCATGTCTCTTTGATATATGGATCCAAGCTATTGACATCACAAACATGTCTTAAAAAACTTGAAAGCATCTTTGAATATGGAAGGCTAGTAAAATCCAGTCTGCAGCACCTTATGGGCTGTCTTCTGGCTCCAAAATGCCCTCCACACTCCAACGTGTGACAAAATGTAAGTATGTTTTGCACCTCATTCTCAGAGACGCATTTTTTGATAATCTGATTAGAGCAATACTTGTACAAACACGGATTATCCCAGATATAGAATTTGACTTGGCTGAAGAATCGGTCTTTCTCATTCTTAAACCATCCTTTTGGGATTCGACCTGTGGCTTTATAATTGACAATGTCAGCATACCACGGTATTTTTTCCACCACAATCATACTGAACAGATGTTCATTTGGGAAAGAATCTTTAAGAGGAGTAATTTTCTTTGTGGATTCAACAATAATCCTTGATAAATGATCCGCAACAACATTCTCTGAACCCTTCTTATCCTTGATTTCCAAGTCAAATTCTTGCAACAAGAGAATCAACCAAATCAGTCGGGGGTTAGAGTCTTTCTTTGTCAGCAAATGCCTCAAAGTAGCATGATCTGAGTAAACGACAACCTTGGTGCCTAATAAATATGATCGGAATTTATCCAAGGCGAAGACAACTACCAACAACTATTTCTCGGTAGTTATGTAGTTCATCTGAGCTTCATTTAGAGTCCTACTGGCATAATAAATAGCATACGACAACTTATCTTTTCTATGACCCAACATAACTCCTATGGCATAGTCAGAGGCATCGTACATGAGCTCAAATGGTAGAGACCAGTCTGGTAGATGAATAATCGGGGCTGATGATAGTTAAGCACGTAACTCCTCAAAGGCTTGAAGGCACTCTTCGTCAAAGACGAATGTCGCGTCCTTAGCCAATAAGTTGCATAGCGACGGGGCGATTTTGCTTAAATCTTTTATAAACCTTTGGTAAAACCCGGCATGGCCTAGAAAAGAGCGTATCTACTTAACAGATGTTGGAGGAGGAAGTTTTGAAATTAATTCAACCTTTTCTTTATCGACCTATATCCCCCGCTTTGATACAATATGGCCCAGTACTATCCCCTCTTGAACCATGAAATGTCTTTTTTCCCAACTTAGGATCAGATTCGTCTTCGTGCATCTCTTATGTACCAGCTCTAGATGTTTCAAACAGTCTTCAAAGGTTTCCCCAAAAACTGAAAAATCATCCATGAATACGTCAATAAATTTCTTTACCATGCCAGAGAAGGTAGACATCAAACACTGTTGGAATGTTGCTGGTGTATTACATAACCCAAACAACATCTGTGTAGAAGCAAACGTGCCATACGGATAAGTGAAGGTGGTTTTCTCCTGTTCAATAGGGTCAATTGCCACCTGATTGTAGCCGAAATACCCATCCAGAAAGCAGTAATAACTCTGTCCGGCTAACCTTTCTAGGATTTGATCAATAAATAGTAATGGAAAATGATCCTTCCTGGTGTTTAGATTGAGCTTTTGGTAATCAATACACATACGCCGCCCAGTGGTCATGCACTATGAAAGTAGCTCACCTTTAGAGTTTGGCACCACTGTGATGCCCGACTTCTTCAGCACCACCTAAGTTGGACTTACCCATGTACTATCAGAAATGGGGTAAATAATACCCGTATCCAGAAATTTCACTACTTCCTTCATCACCACCTATTTCTTATTTGGATTCAGCTTTCTTTGCATTTTCCTTAATAGTTTTGCATCCTCCTCAATATGTATGCGATGCATGCAAATCGAGGGGTCTATGCCTTTCAAATCAGCCACACTCCACCCTATTGCCTCTTTGTTCTCACTTAAAACTTTAACTAGACTCAATTCCTGTTTTTATGTTAATTTTAAAGGTATAATCATAGGAAAAGTCTTATCAGGTCCTAAGAAAACATATTTCAGCTTTTCAGGCAATTCCTTGAGTTCTAAGGTAGGATGAGTAGTTAGAGATGAAATTGGTGGAATATTTGAGACTATTGGGAGTGGTTCAACCAGCTCCCGCCAGGGTTGAGTGTATAATGCAGTCTCCATTGCATCCTGCTCTTCATTTTGTAACTTCCAATATGTCTCCCAATCAGCAACTTCCTCATTCGGCCATTCTCTAGTCATAAAGGACTCCAGCTCGTCCTCCTCTAAGATTTGAGTTGCAAAATCTTCTATGATATCATCCAGCTCATTGCACTCATTAATCTAAAAACATTCCCCAGATTCAGACAATTGGTGGCTTCCTTCGAACACATTCATCCTGACCTTCATATTTCTAAATGTTAGTTCCGTGGCTCCGGTTATATAATTGATGCATGCATTTGCCATAGCTAAGAATGGTCTTCCAAGTATTATTAGAATGTGTTTATTCAAGTCAGGGGCAGGTTCTATATCCAGGACCACAAAGTCAAACGGAAAATAAAACTTGCACACTTGAACAATGACATCTTCAAGCACTCCTCTTGCCTATTTGATTGATCGATCAACAAATTGAAGTACAACCTCAGGGCTGAGTTCACCTAACCCTAGTTGTTAGTAGACTGAATAAGGAAGCAAGTTAATGATCGCATCTAGATCAAGAAGAGCTTTACCAATTTCCTGGTCAGTGATGACACATGGAATAGTGGGAGCACCGAGATCTTTTCTCTTAGGTGGAGTATCGCTGAAAAACAATGAACTCACTTGCTCAATCAACAGTATTTTTATTGGATTCTTTATTCTGCTTTTCCTTTTCTGAGTGCAAAGATCCTTGAAAAACTTAGCATAAGATGGTATTTAGGCGATTACATCTAAGAGAGGTAAATTGATCTTGATTTGTCGGAATGTATCCAACATATCAGATTCTTTGATCTTTCCGTACTTATCCGGTTCCCTAAGACGTTGAGGAAATGATGTTGCCTCCTTGTAACTTGCCCTGTCTGATTCCTCATGTAGTGTCTGATCGACATCGTCTCCTACTGATGGTTGATCTTTTTGCACTCTTTCAACCTCTTTCCTCTGTTTTTCTTCCGCTTCCTTTCTTTGTTCTTGTTATGCCTCTCTTCTTCTTTACAACCTTTCCTCATGCTTTGCCTCAACTCGACTCTCCACTTCCTTCCCACTTCTCAGAGTCGTGATGACTTGAACCGACTCATGAGGATTATTAGCAAAAGATCCAAGCTCCAATGCTTGTTGTGGCTTAGGGTTGACTATTGGCTGACTTGGCAGTTTTCCTAGCTCTCTCACATTCATCTCATTAGCCATTTGGCCAACCTGCATGTGTAGTTATGCTAAAGATTGAGTATGAATGTGTAGCTTGTTATGAATGTCCATTATGACCTGTTCTTGTTGATTAGTCTAGAAACCGGGTGGAGGAGTTTGGCTTTTTGGTGGCTGGGCTTGGTAGTTATAGGGTTGCACAACCAGATTATTACTGAATAGTTGAAGCTTTTGGGAATTATTGAATGGTTGTAGAGCTTGGGAATTATTAGATGTTCTTGGTTGGTAGTTGAACTGAGAATTTTTAGCCATGATTGTTGGTTGGGAGTTAAATGATTGTTGACTCTATTGAAACCTCGGTTGTTGGTTGTATGATTGTTGTCTTTCTATGAACCTTGGTTATTGATTGTATGATTTCCCTTGTTGGAATTTTGGTGGTGGATTCTCGACATTGGTAGATTTGTAAGACAGGAGTGGGTGATTTCTGGCATTGGAGGTGTATGAATTGGTGAAAGGAGCATTATTGGAATAGTTCCACGATGTGTTTGCATTAGCGGCCATTATCTCCTGACACTCATGTAGGGAATACTCAGCTTCAACTTCAAACGTCTCTCTAGGAGAGGAATGACTTCGCTGCATAAATTTTTCAATTCTTTTTAGTTTCTCTCCAAACAATGTCATGGTATCTCTCACATCATCATGCTTTACAACATACGATTTCTCAGATCTCCTATCTTGTTGTCCACCTCTAGACATCAACTCATATTGATATTGAATTGTGTTTTCACTGATATTATCAAATATCTCCAAAAGTTCTTTAGCTGGCTTTAAGATAAACTAACCTTGTGTGGCCGCATCTATCAAAGTTTTATGAGTCTCACCAAGTCCCATGTAGAGGTTTTTAGCAATATCTTGGTCGAAAAATCTATGATGGGGACATTTATACAAAATTTCATTATATTTTTCCCAAGCATCATGAAAATGCTCACCAGGTAATTGCCTAAAGCTTTTGATTGCATCTTGTGCTTCTGAGGTCTTTCTTATTGGATAGTGTTTTTTAATGAATTCTTTCTTAAGGGCTTCCCAATCAATTTTAATTTCTTTTGCTAATTTGATGACCATCTTTTAGTTCTCTCTTTTAATGACCAAGGGAATAATCTCACTCGCAAGTCATTTTTGGGTAAATTGTCAAGCCTAACAGTAGAGGCTACCTCTAGAAAATCATTTATGTGCTGGTATGGGTCCTCTATCCTAAGGCCTGAAAATTTTGGAAGCATATTGATCATGCTTGTCTTCATCTCAAAGTGCTTCGCTCCTTCTTCTTCTGGAAAATCAGCATAGGAATCGTACGCATTGAGCGTGTAATATCCTTTCAGTGATGTCTCTGGTGCTCTTTGTTGGTAGGCTATTTGGTCAGCCATTGCTTCTTCTTGCTGACGATAACGCTCTTTAATAGATTGACGTAAACGATGGAGATTTTTTTCGATCTTAGGATCGTACTCGACTAATGCAGTGCTAAAATTAGAATAGGTCGGTCTATCGATCATACGCTACCCAAACAACTATATTTTTTTCAAAATTTTTTATTAATTTTTTTTATTTGTTTTTTTTTTTAAATTTTCTGAAATAAAATCTAATCTAAATTAACTACTTCTAAATTACAAAAAATAAAGCAAGAATTAATATGCAAAAATCTAGGTAACTAAAACTCAAAAAAGTTCCAGACGCAATTTTAGAAGTTTCGTTCTTCCCTTTTACACTCTTGAGAGTACCTGTTAATCACACAAAAATCTCACTTCAGCTATAGCTATAATAACGCAATGAAAATAAATTACTAAAGCTATTGAACAATGATTAGTCCCCGACAGCTGTGCCAAAAACTTAGTGCAACGTCAGGTGTATAAAAATATGTGGTTAAAAATAACACCTTAACGACTCTAGGTTTTACCCTACGCAAACGCACATATTAATTATAGAATATCAACTGGCTTGAGTAAGGGATATCAATCCCACAGAGACTGAGATTGTTCACTTTAGCAATTCAAAAATACTGAATTATATTTTTCTGAAAATGGTTTGTTTGGGTGGTCAAAGACCAAATTATCTATTTTAACTAAAATTATTTATAAAATAAAGTAAATTGATTGTGATTCAGATGAGAGATAAAACTAGGGTTTTCATCACTCCACCACTAACCGCATAATATAGTTCATCAATGTATTAATTGTAAGAGGGCGATCCATAATTGTGAATCAGGTCGTATCGCAAATAGCTAAATACGACCCCAAAAAGGAGTACCATCAACCGTATTGCGACAACCCGTCTCATGACTGACCTAACTAGTACATGCCAATTATGTTACTCTAATTCACTCATAATGCATGAAAATAAACTAAAACATGTCTATATTAAATCGCCAAGGCACGACCTGTGCAACCTAGGGTTTCAAGTTTCATTACCATCATTGTGTAAAAAATTATAATTAAGCATCCGAGTTCCAGCCTATAGTGAACAATCATAATTGTGCAAAGCTATATATTCATTCCATCTAGGACAAGAATTTAGAATAAACATATACTTTTATATTGCAAATCAGTACGGTCTCTTAACAACTACAATCATCACAGTATGGTCAACAATTTCGCCTCTTTATAATTAAAAACAATGAAAGAACTACATTACTTGGTTAAGGTTTTGCTAGAAAACCTTAGATATCGAGTTAGTTGGCCATGGAAGATAGTGACTGCATTGTTGATATAGAAACGTTCTCCATAGTCTTCTTCTTCAGATCTCTAGGTTTGAATATGTCTCTCAACAACAATAAATCTGAATGACTGAATAGCCTCCAAAAACTCATGTCTGAACTCTCCAACTCAACAGACATAACTTTGATATATGGTCTTGTATATATAGGCAATAGCATAGAGAGGCCCTTTTCAGTCTTTTCACACTAAAAGTCATGGAAACCCTAACTTCTCATATATATAAGTATATATACATGTATACAGAGGTCTGGAGTCGCAAACACATCTTCCAATTAAGCCGGGGGTGAAACAGGAAAAATCCACGAAAAATTACCAAAAAGTTGTCGCACCTACGCTTCAAGGAGCCATTTTTGTCTCAGACTGCCTCTTTGACTCTTCTCTTGGATAGAAAGAACATATTATTCAGTTAATTCACCGAAGTTATCTTTATTTCTTTATTAAGCTCCTGAAACATGTCTTAACACGCAAACACAATAAAAATACCAAATGATGGAATGAAAGAACATAACAATAGTGAGTTAATGGGTCAAAATGATTAATATTTGACACCTATCAATGTTCAACTTATGGTCCTTAACAAGATTTAAGAGAGAAGGAAAACAAAAATCAAAAGTTGAACACAATAATTCAAGAATAGAAATTCTAGGGTTTGAACTTGAAAAATTAAAGATATGATAGAAACTTACCCCAATACTTAGACCAAATTGAAGAGGGGAGTAATCTAAGCAACTTCATATTGAATTGTTCTTCAAACTCCTAGTGGAAGGAGATGAAATCAAAGGAAGAAGTGGAGAATAAGAATAGGGAAAGAGAAATATAGAGAGAAAAAGAGAGACATGAAATGTGTGATGAAGAAGTCTTCATGTTGAAGACTTATGGGATTTTCCATCAACTCTATCACGCCCCGAATTTCCAAAGACTCCCAAACCGGGACATCCAAGGAATCCGGGTCATGATCCATAAAATGAGCGACCAATTAAGATCTTAAACAACTATAAACCGAATGAAATATTATTAACAATAATAATTTCATACACAACAAAACAGAAGTTAAACAAAATGATATACAAGACACATTGAGGTGCCAAAAGAATACATTTATATAACGATACACTGATACCAAATACACAGAAGGGATATGCCAACAGATTGGCTCCCATGAAAATACAATAACAGTCCCAATATATGGGACAAGTAAAGGAAAAGAAAAGGAATAACTATACATACGAATGTCCCAAAACCCGCAACAGAATCTGTGCCATTAGCCGCCTGCAATAAAACCAGATACCCAGCCGAAACATCACCTACAAACTGGTGTAAACCACCAGGGCAAACCAACACCGGGGTGAGCTCATTAAGCCCCATAGGAAAAAGTATTATAACAGTAACTTCCTCCGACCGTCCAAGTCGAGTGAAAACCAACCCATGTACATACATCTACCCTAGGTCAGTCAAATGTCCCACATGGCACTCACGTCAATACAAGACCCCAGAAACACATTCCCCTAGTCCCCTACCATGCATCAATAAATAGGGCAACTAGCACATAGTGAAACCATAACACAACAATGTATAATAACTCACACCTATATATATATATGCACATATATAGAGAGAGATACACAAAAAATACAAGTCACGTAGTATAGACCACTTCATAGATCACTACGATTCGTACCCGCCAGTCCCACACTAACAATCAACACAACACTATCACCAAATCACAGGAGTAACCCTCCTATTCAAAACACTCCAGGGAGATAACACTCATACTTCCTAGATCACGAGCATTCCGATCTCCAAAACCTCAAATCAGTATCAACTCATACTACCAATCACCTCACATGTCACTACCCGACATCCTCAAACCCAATACAGGAGTAAAATAGTCATTTCAACCTAAGGGAACCCACAAAGGTTGTTGAACACCAAAAAAGAAGTGAAAGGGTTTAAACAACCCATCACACCGACCACTCAAAGGTCATATGTTCGCCCAAGGGTAAAATTGTCATTTCAAGGAAAAAATGTACTTTCAAAGGTTAACCCCCTTATTTGGACATAGGTTAAACCATAAAAACAAATGAATCATATTTAAATCCCTGACGCGAGAGATATGGATTTTTGAAAAGGGCATCAAACAACGTCGACTGAAACAGGAAGTTAAAGTACCCTTCTTTCCCCAAGGGTAAAATAGTCATTTCAAGTTCAAATAAATGATTTTAAATTTTATATCAACTATTTGGACATAGGTCAGGCCCTATAAACAAACGAGACCTAACTCAAAGCGACGAGGCGAGAGATATGCATTTTTGAAAACAGTATCGGACAACGCCGATAAAAGTGGAAAGCTTAAGTACCCCTCTTTCACCAAGGGTAAAATAGTCAATTCAGATGTAAAATAATTATTTCTAGTTTCAAAAACAAAGTTTGTACCTAGAACAAGCCATAGGAACAAACGGGACCTCAATCCAAGTTACGAAGTGAGAGAAATAAATTTTCGAAAATAGTCGAAACAGGGCTAAATTTCCAAGAGTCGGTTGCCCGCTCTCCGGCAATCGGCTGCCCAAGGATGAAAATTAACATAAATTATCAGAAAAACCAATTTTTCCAGCAGTCGGCTGCTTCAATACGAAACTTCAAAAATGACTCCCAACCAATCTTAAACCCACAGGAATCATGAGGCAAAGTCCTGAACTTTTAGAAATGAAAAAATATCATTTAATCTCGGTTTAGTTTTATCAAAAACATTTTCTTGAAAATCCGTAAAACTAACCGTCTTGCCCCCGATCTCCATTTCGTACACTGCTGACTTTCAAAAGTTAAAATATTTTATTTTATGACATTAAAATCATTTCAAAAGTCAAAGTTTTTGTCGGCATCACGGGGTAGGCGAAAACAAACCGAGCCACCAACAACACCATGCGGAGTGAATCAACATCCGACATGAACCAAAAAGAACGAAGAATGAAGAAGTAAGTCTAAAAATGACAACACTTCAACAAAACTGGGAGAGCGATCTAACAACTCGATTCCCAAACGTGAACTCAATTCACTCTCAAAATGACAACTCATCTCAACCACCCCAAGTGGTTAAGGAAACCACCTCAAGAACACTCATATTCTTAGGATGTGAAAAGGAAACCCCTAGTAGCCAACATTATGGGACGAATTCAGTTTAATCAAAACTTCATCCAATCTATTCAAACATCAATTAACACTTGATATCACTTCTCTTAGATTACTAACGGAATCAATAAGCTATTAATACACAAGTGACTAGGGTCAATCCTAACCTCACTTAATCAACTTCAAACCTCAAAGTAAAATAGACGATACATTCCTCAAATGTAAAATATGTATCAATTGGTCACCACTACATAGCCAACAAAGATCCCCAAACTCTCAAGGATCATACACCCCTTAAAGGTGCAACAACATCAAGTGGTCAATACCCCACTACCAACCAAGGTCACAAAACTATCACCCTATTCTCAAAGGTCACATTTCACAATCAACCCCCTAATCCACTATCGACTTTACTTATCACAATAAAGTCGTAGAAAACCAACTCATAATCCCACCTAAGGACATATAAGCACATAACAACAAGTATAATTTTTCATCGCACATTATACTTTAACAAGTAAATCATATTATCACATCTTTCCCTTTCACTTTAGCATTTAAATAACATGTGAATTATATATTACAAAATCCACGTTTAAACACGCTCCACATGCCAACATAAATCACATAGCGGTAACTCAATGCAATGTGACTCACACACCTCATGGTATACACGCAACTACACACACACCCTAACTCCAAGGGTCAACGGATCATTCTCTAATTCTTCATTTTTATTTCTCATGAATGAAGGTAGATTTATCGTACCGATGCTTTTCAAGTGATTTTTGACACTTTCACTTTTAACAAGGAAGACCATCAAACATGACGCGGTCGTGACATAGGATTTCCCCTATCGTCTGCGTTTCTCGGAAGATTAGTTTCGTATGAGCAAGAAGCACCCCCTGACCAGTTGTTACGACGATCCCGAACAAGTCTACTCACACAAAATTTCACAACGGACGTAGGCCAATACCAATTGAATTCTCAATACAAAAGGTGAACCCATGCACTATATCTTCAATGACCCATGCATCAATATAAATATGTATCACATCATATTTATAACTAATATTCCCAAAATGTTAACATGAATGTTTTTCATCATTCAACATGTTTTTAAATTTCATTTAAAGCAAAAAAAATCAACAAGAATGTCTTCTCATGCAACATTCATGCTCCAATTCATCAAGTTGTCCTTTTATTTCACAAGGATAACATTTTCATTTCTTAAACATGCTATTAGTTCAATTTAAACAAGTTTATCACAAATCATAAATCAAACATAACCTCACTTCCCAAAATACCTCAAAGGTACTAACCAAAGGAGCTGGCCTAATGTCACTCCAAGGCTACATCCCTACCACCCACATACACCTATGTATAATTACACCTACACATATACATACCTATACCCCCATCCATATACATATATATTGACATACAAGCATACTTCAATATGAGAATTCTCAAGAATATCCACCCAACTAACATGCATCATAGTCCTAGCAATTTCATTACTAAGTACTCCATACACAAGGTTAATCCACATAAACATGCTCAAACCCTAACTTCACATTTCAAGGGTATACTTAGCAATTTAATTTAAGGTTAAGAATCCTAGAATCCAATTCTCATACCCACACAATCATAAGATGGCTAGTTAAGAATATTTCCCCTACCTTTTGAAGAGCAAAACACAACAATTACCAAACAAGGCCCATGAAATCTTAGCTCTTCCCCAACCGAAATCCAAGGAGCAAGCTGGTGAAAATCTTCACCATAGGCTCCTAACCATGAATCAAGCTCCAACACAAGAGGGAAACAAGAATTACTAAGTGGTTTAACAAGAAACCCTTAACTAGGGTTTGAATGTAAAACACACAAGGAATGAAGAACATTTACCAATCCTTAACTCAAACCAAAGAGAAGACCACCATGAACATCTTATATGTTGATGGCCACACCAAACTCCCAACTTAGGGTGATCAAATCAACCCCTAAGTGGAGAAGAAGCAAGAGGGAAGAAATGAGAGGAAATAAAGAGAAAGAGAATGAAGTCTTGCAATAAAAGACAAACACACCTACACATGTGTAGAGATCCTCCACTCACCCCTCTCACAATCCAATGACCCAAAACAAATATGGGGAAAAAGAAAATGAATCCAAGGGCTATAAATAAGTCTTGCAATGAAAGACTCAATACACCACTCACAAAACCCATTAATTTGTCAAACAAGGCCTTAACATCCAAGGGTTTAGAATAAGGCAATGGAAATGAATATACCATCCAATGGTTGACATGAAGTCTTGTCAAATGAAAGACCAAGAATAGCGAATTCTTGTATTTAAGTGTCAACCAAATAAGGCCCTATGATCCAAGGGTCTAGAACAAAGATGGGAGAATGAAATCAAGGGCTATGAATGAGACAACACCCAAAAGTGGGAAATTACCAAAAACCTCTCAACTTAGGATTAATTCCAAGAGTGTTATCAAGCCTCTTAATTACCCTTCTACCCCTTATCATCCCCTCTAATTACCAACATGCCATTCATACCCTCATACTTAGCCAAATCTCTACACTTTTCACTAAGTGCTCCAAATATGAAAATACTCATTTACCCTTCGATCATTTCTTTTCCGAAATCGTTTATAACTATTCTCATTACTTACAACATGAAAATATAACAAGAAATTCACATAAGTGTTACACCGAACGTCTACAATAAACTAAGGTAACACTTTCGGAAATACAACACGATTGCCGAAGCTCCAACGAGAAAACGTTGCACGAACCCACGTAGTCGTTGGTGACAATCTAATCCACAAAACTGGAAACAAAATATGACGAAGTTGTCCCGCTAAGTCCAAAACGTAAACGCGAAAAATTTACACGTACTGATAATACACAAGAAGTCATGAATAAGTGACGTCACAAACATTAACACTTGAAAAAGAATTCCATAAAAGATAAAGGAAAACGTGGGGCGTTACAAACACACCAACCAATCCAAAGGTGCACATCAAATGTGGGAGAAAAAATAAAGTCATCCAATGGCCCACAACAAGTCTTGCAAGTGGAAGACCAAGTGCAGAGATTCTCCACTCAACACTATACACAATCCAATGGTTGAGAATACAACTAGAAAGTGAAAGAATGATCCGAGGGTCCAAAGTTAGTCTTGTTACGAAAGACTATACATAATACACACAAAACCCATTAGTTTGCCAAACAATGCCTTATGATCTAATGGTTGAGATTAAAGATGGGAGGAAGAGGGTCAGATCCAAGGGTTGAGATTGTGACAACACAAAAATGGTGGAAGACTTTAACCAACTCTCATTACTTTACAAAAGTGCTTTTAAATATTGACTTTTACTATTAAATCCAAGTCTTCCATCTTATTCACAACAATGTCACTCATCCAATATATATACCTAACAACAAATTCACTACTATTGAAATATATATTTCAATGGTAGTGAAATATAATTTTACCTTTAGGTCATTTAATTTCTGAATTCGTTTTCAACACTTTTCATATTTACTAAATAAAATATATAACATGTAACTTACGAATTTAATTACAACAAAAACCCGTAAGTCATGTTAAGCACATAAAACACATAAGCACTTAATCATTAATAAAAAATTTAATTTATACATAAAATTATCGGACGTCACATTTTCTCTCATTAAAAGCCATTGAAGGCAAATAACAAGAAAGTCCATTTATTGCAAATCATTGAAGCTAGTCACTCTTGGTCCTTTATTCATTCTCTCGAGCTAAATCATTTGACCCCATTTATAATTGAATCTAGATCTTGAGTCCATACACATCACTAAAAATATTTGAACTTATATTGGTGTTTCATCTATAAAACCTTAGGGTTTTGAGTGATATCATTGTATATTCAACCATTTTGTGATATTGGGTGAGTAAAGCCCTAGATCTACAAGAAAGGATTGTTTTCTTGTGTATGAGGAACTTGTAAACACATTTGTAAATGTTTGCTTTCCACTATCAAAGGGGGGGCCTTAGTGAAGGGCTTTGGGAATGTCTCAAAGGGGATTTTGAGCCGAGGAGTAGGAGTTACCGAACCTTGATAAATCACAATGTCAAATAGTTTGATCTCTCTATCTATCTCTTTACTTTGATAATTTGCATGTTTAGAATAATTTTGTGTTGATATATACTGTTAGACTTATTGCTTATATCATGTCTAACATCTTAGCACTTGATTAGCTCACATTATGTAGCTTAGCAAAAAGATTATTTCAAAAGGAGATATAAAAAGTTTTAAACCTTATTCACCACCCCCTAGGGCTAATAACTAACTAACAATATATATATGTATTTATAAAGGGAGAGAAAGTTGTTAATGGAGACGGAAGGGAGACATATACGCCTAACATCATTGCAGATTTTGGCACAGTATGACTTGAGTGGCTTTTTTTAATATTAAATAATGGAAGGCAACAACATAAATTCATGACGATTCGTTAGTTAATTAGATGTCCGTCAATTTCAGGGGGTCTATGTGAGAATACTAAAATTACGGGGGACTGAAGGGATCTATCTTGAATAAGAACAAACCTTAGGGAGTCTAGTGGAATAACCCTTTAATTTAATATCAATTTTTTTTTCTTTTTTTTCTTTTTTTGTACTTCAAACTTTTAAAGCAACTGGATCACAAGTGAGAAACAATATAAGGAACAAGATTAAAATTAATAATAATATAATGAAAGAAATTTAGTGATTGAAATTCGATTTAACTTAAAATAGAAATTTATTCATTGAAATAGGATAGTTTATGATTTGTTTAATAATATGATATTTCTATATATAAAAGTTATCCATAAGTACTCAATTGTAATTTATTACTCGTTCATTATTTTTGTTTTAATTATGTTAGAAATTAATTTTAACTCCCATTTTTGTCTCGGTTGAATCTTTCATGATTATTTTAAACAAAACAAGAAGAGCGAAGTCGTTTTGTGACGAAACGAAATATTGTGCCATATTTACCTAAGTTACTCAAGTTAGGCGTTACATCGGATTTCAATTTTACTCTCATTAATCTTGTCGTAATTATGTCAAATTTTAATTATAACTCCCGTTTTTGTTTCGGTTGGATTTTTCATAATTACTTTAAACAAAACAAAACGAGCGAAGTCGTTTATGAGAGAACGAGATATTTTGCCATCTTTACTTAAGTTACTTGGATAAAACGTTATGTCGGATTTCAATTCTAACTAAAATGTTTCGTAACCATTTCAAACTTAGTTGATCGATGACGGAATGAGATATTTTGCCAACTTTACTTAAGTTACTCGAGTTAGGCCCACGCAAGTCTACAATGTGTCTCAAACTCAGGAATATGCAAAAACTCTAGTATTGCCAGCTCTTTAACCCATGTGAAGAGTTAAAGTTTGACCATGGTTAGGGTTTCCATCCAATGAGAGAAAAGTTTGTTATTAGGATGGACCAAATGTTCTCGAGACGTGTAAAACCTCTTTGCATTCCAATGTTTTTTGGTCTCGTGCTTTTGAGATTTGTTTTTTGAAACACTTGTGAAGAGTTTTTGAGAATTTTGGGGATTTTTGGGATTTGGGTGAGAAAGAGGGGCTAAACAACAAACTTAATTTTGTGCTTTGGAGGTCTGTCCATGGTGTCTCTCTGATTCAATATCGCCACCATCAACGCTCCTCTACCTATTCGGTACCTCTATCTCTCTCTCTCACACACACACAAAAACACCCACAGACACACACATATCTGCGTTCTACTTCATACTGATACAGTTTTAGTTGTTGCATGTACTGAACACTGGTTTTAGGGTTTTGTTTTTGGTGAATTAGATTAGGGCTTTTGATCGGTGAATTGTAGTTGGTTGAGCTGATTAACATATGAGTTTGCGTATATCGATTGGTTATTGTGCGGTTTGAATTGGGTTTTGCAGTCATTTGAGCACTGGGTTCTTATAATTGTATACTTTATTTTTCTATGTGCATGTTTAGTTATTTTTCTGTTTTTTTGGGTGCCTCTTGGCTTGGTGGCCAATTCTCAGGTCCAGGGAAAGGACCAAATGTAGAAGATTAGGGTTTTGCTTTTACATTTATTGTAGGTGTGTTAAAGTGCTCCTCTTGATTTGCATTAACATTTGAGATATATGTGAATTCGGCTGTGTTTTTCTGCATTTAAATCATTCTATTTTTGTTGAATTTTGCAGTCATCTGAGAATTGGTGTAAATGGTACTTTATTAATTAACTAGGATAATACTTCATTAGGAAAATGAAAACGAAGAGAAATGGTTAAGTGAGGATCTAAAGCTGGTACAAGGGACTCCTTTTATGGATCAGAAAGAGCTTCATGGGTTGATGCTTTTGCTTGAGAAGTTACTTGTCAAAGTCTAATTCTTTCTATTCTGGTTAGTTCTAGCCTTAAATGAGAGTCATGTGCCCCTATTTGTACTAGTTTTGGGATGAATTCCCCTAGGGCAAGTGATTGCTTAGTTTTTTGACTAATGGTTACTCTATTGGTCGTGGGGATAAATTCATGTGGTATCCCAAGCCAACAACAGAATAGGGTGTAATACACGGAGATATCCTATCAATTGCGCGTGATATGCACTAGTTGTCCTAATTGGTTTGGGATACCACGTCAGACTCATCACTGTGGTATCCAATAATTTTCCCTCTTGGTCATATGCAAGGTGATGACTTAAACCCGTGGGTATAAAGCCACCTCGTCCGGATTTCAAGGCTAAAAATCTGGTCTGCAATAAATGCAGGTCTAATTAACGATGTCGCCTAATTAATGCAACCTCTCAAGCATCTGGCATCAAGTCATGTCTTTCCCTCCGGTACCAGGTCTGAGGAAAATATTTCCTCGGACTTTACTTAGATCCAAGCCTCCTTACCACGTGACTCTGGCATTCCCGCCTAGACTTCCAGGGATGAGCAATGACGGATCTAGAAATAATTTGAGGGGGGCATAATGGTATATTTCTATAATTTCAATGGGGCCTTGTGTAATTTTAGTCGGGGCTTTTCATAAATATAAAATTTATAGCTAAAAAATTGCAAAGAATTTTTTTTTTCAATGGGGGCCAATGCCCCTACGAGGCACACACTAGATCCGTGCCTGGGAACGAGGGACCATGCTTGGCACTTCTTTCTCGATCCATGGTGGCACGTCCCTCGTCCTCGACCACCTTTGTGTTCTCAGCTCCTAGAGAAATCAGATGAATATGTGCACATCCAGTGATTTGTGGTACCATAGCAGTACTCCTGCGGGTTTGACCATCCAAAAGGAGCGGGGCTCTCCTCGTGGGTTCGTTGGGCCACTCGAAAGGGGGCCCATTTTCCCTCTCCGAGCTTCCTTCCAGATGTGGGTTTCCCTGACCCTTCTTACTTCCTTAGTGGGGAAGGCATATTTAAGTCCACGGCCCCTTTTTCCTCCTTAATCATAGAAATCTTAGACCAATGTCCAATCAAGGCATCAACATTCTTGTAATTCTCTAGTTTATGTTCTCTGTTCATGTTTAATGTTTTTTCTTGTTCTGAGTTCTGTTAGTTTTGTGGTCATTTTTGTGTTTCAGGAAAATAACTAGTGCCAAAAGGATTAGGATTCTGGTTTTACATTTACTGGGTGTGTTGAAGTGCTACTCTTGATTTGAATCAACAATTGAGATAATATGCGAACTAAGTTATGATTCTTTGAATTCAAATTGTTTAACGTTTGTTGTATCATGTCTGGTTGTTGAACTGATGAATTAGAAGAAGATTAGCTGATTTTGACTTCATTTTTTGTGTGGATGTATTTGCATCTCTGGTAGACGTTGCTTTCTTACTTGGATTATTTGTACATGTTTTTATGAATTAGGATTTGGAGTATATGTCTCTGTTTATCGTTTGAGGAACCAGATACCCAGAGTTTGTGGAATCAAATAGAGGGGGTTGATTTAGAGTTGTTTGTCTCAAGGTTTAGTTGTATTGGGATTACATGTGAGGAAAGCATAGAAGGTAGTGGGGGTGATGGAATGCAATAGAGATGAGGCCTCGAGAGCAAAAGAAATTGCTGAGAAGAAGTTTACATCAAAGGATATTGTCGGAGCAAAGAAATTTGCTATGAAGGCCCAGACTCTATATCCTGGGCTTGATGGTATTCAACAAATGTTAGCAACACTGGATGTGTATATTTCTGCAGAGAAAAAAATATACGGGGAAGCAGATTGGTACGGTATACTTGGTGTGAATCCTTTGGCTGATGAGGAGACAGTGAGAAAACAGTACAGGAAGCTGGCTCTCATGCTTCACCCTGACAAAAACAAATCTGTCGGGGCCGAGGGGGCATTTAAGTGCATCTCAGAGGCATGGAGTTTACTATCTGACAAAGCCAAGAGATTAGCATATGACCAGAAGAGGAATCCGAAAGTATTTCAGCAGAAAGTTCCTCCTCCAGGTGGGACTCCATCAGCACCACCTGGGGCAACTGGTTTTCACAATTTTACGAAGAGCTCTACTTCACATGTGAAGGTCCAAAGGGCTACGACTACTAAGGCAGGTGCTTCGTCTGTTCCTGCTAAGAAGCCGAAACTTGCTACCTTTTGGACCATATGCCATAAATGTAAGATGCAGTACGAGTATCTCAGAGTATATCTCAACCACAATCTACTGTGCCCGAACTGTGAAAAGCCTTTTTTTGCAGTAGAAACTGCAGCGCCTCATTCCGGAGGTTCTAAAGCTTCCACCCAGTCCCGTCAGCAGCAGAACTCGAATCATCAGGGAGTGAAGAAGAACATATCTAACCCGGGAAGGAAGAACTCAGCCACTTCTAATAATGTGGGCTCAGGGGGCTTTGGCGATCCTGGTTCATCTAATAACACTAACTTCCAGTGGGGTCCATTTTCTAAAACAGGTGGTGCTTCAACTGCTGCTGATGCTAAAAACATGGTTCAGCAGGCATATGAGAAAGTCAAGAGAGAGCGTGAAGAGGCACAGGCAGCTGCAAAAAGAGAGGACGCATTGCGTAAAAAAGATCTTGCTTCTAAGAAGATGGGTGGTGTTTCATTATCTGGGTTCTCTAATTCTGTGAAGAGAAAAAGAGGCTCTGAAGATCTTGGTGGCAACAGTTATGGAAAGGACAGTGTGAATCAAATGGGCATGGGGACAGCTGGAGCTGGCACGACAAGTTCATCTGGACTTAAAAAGGTTAATTCTGAACCAGGCAGGGTGAGTGGAACTAATAAACCTACGAATACAAGGGATAACCCCCATACTGAGATTCTGAATTTATTGGTGGAGAAAGCCAGGAAGGAAATTCTCAAGAAGCTAAACGAATGGAAGTCAGTATCCGTGGCCAAATCTAAAGTCATAGAGGAGGACAAGATGAGGGAGAAGGGGAGAGGAAAAGACAATGCTCTGGTAAATGGTTCAACAAAGGAGCAAAACGTGTCTATTGACACCAAGAATGCAATTTATGCGAACAAGTCTGATCTTGGCCCTTCTGGTGGCACTTCAGATAAGGAACGTATTGAACCCATCTCAATCAATGTCCCAGATTCAGACTTTCACGACTTTGACAAGGATCGATCTGAAAGGTGTTTCGGGGAGAACCAGGTATGGGCTGCATATGACGATGATGATGGCATGCCCCGGTATTATGCAATGATTCATAAGGTGATCTCTTTGAAACCATTCAAGATGCAAATTAGTTGGCTAAATTCAAAAACCAACAGTGAACTGGGCCCACTGAATTGGGTTGGTTCTGGTTTCTCAAAAACATGTGGGCACTTTAGGGTAGGCAAATATGAGATGAATAAATCGTTGAATTCTTTCTCACACAAAGTTAGGTGGACGAAAGGCACACGTGGGCTTATTCATATATATCCTAGGAAGGGTGATGTGTGGGCTCTGTATAGGAATTGGTCCCCTGAATGGAATGAGCTGACAGCGGATGATATAATACACAAGTATGACATGGTAGAAATACACGATGACTGTGATGAGGAGCTAGGGGTGACTGTTATTCCGCTGGTAAAAGTTGCTGGTTTCAAGGCATTGTTCCACCGGCATTTGGACCCCAGGGAAGTGAGGAGGATTCCCAGAGAGGAGCTGTTTCAGTTTTCTCATCACGTCCCTTCTTACTTACTTACTGGTCAAGAAGCTCCAAATGCTCCCAAGGGCTGTCATGAGCTGGATCCAGCTGCTACACCTTTGGAGCTTCTTCAGGTAATAACAGATGGTAAGGAGGAGGAGACTGTGGAGAATGAGGAAGCTAACGAAGAAATGATAGTTGATAGTGTTGGAAAAGCTAATAACAAAGAGATTGAAGCGAGTTCCAGTGAAGGCAGGGAACGAGAGAGATTGGGGAATTCCAGAGAAACCGCGGAAGTAGTATTTGGGGAGAGGAGCAAAGACACAAAAGAAGCCGAGAGCTTGAAGCCTGCCGAAGAAAAGACAGTTACTTGAGTAGAGTTTGGGGTTGTTTTGTCCGACGCTGATATAATTGATTGACTTGTCTGTTGTTATTGCAAAATTGGTTAAACTGATTCATCATTCTTGGGTTTCAATGTCTATAATGGATAGTGAGAATGGGATCTGACATAGTTCTTGGGAGTTCAAGCAGCTTGGAGTTGGAACATATATCTTATGCCAGCTACAGCTTCCTTCAAGGGCTATACATAGGTAGTGTAGGCCATGTTTTTTCTTCTTTTTCATCTCTCAGAAAATATATTTTTAGCAATTGGAGCTTGTGAATACAAGTCTGCCCACATGCTGACACAGTTCATTTGCTAGATGGGATTTATTTCTCAATTTTCTCCTTCACATATTCGACTGTTGTGAAATATTAGTTTTTTTAAAAACTGTATGTTGAGTTGTATCATTGTTTGTTCTGACTAGACTTGGAATAATAGTTTAGCATACAAGTTGATTGCAATCTCTCTTGAAGAATATTTATAGGTCCAACCATCAATATTATTGTTAGTTCTGATTAGATTTCAAACAATAGTTCAGCATACAAAATTTTGATAGTAGTCTCTCTTGAATAATGTGTTTAAATGTTTATTTTCGGCGATGTATATATATATATATATATATATTTCCCAACTAGGAGGTATCCAGGCCTTTTTGAGCAACAACTTTTCAATGTTGTTTGTTAAGGTTGATCTACAGTCGAGATTCTTTGTGAAACAACCAAGTCTACAACCAAAGAAGGTACTTGCTTCATCCATGATTTATGCTCTATATCATATTTAATACAGAGTTTGACAAATGTTTTGCTTACTGTAGTAGAGCCAGCTTGGATTTGAGGTGTGAATTTTGTATCAATGACCCTGGACATAATTTATTCATTTTTAGAAAAAAAATTTCAAATTGTTCACTGTGTGTCCAATGAAAAATTAGTTACAATGATAGCTTTCACTGAGATGGATCATATATACTCTTTTGATATGCTCCATGTCAATGAAGAAATTTGGGAAAAATGCATGCAACCAAACAGGGCATAACATTGTTTGTTCTGGCAAAAGTGCTCTTCTTCATGAGCCTGTATGCCAATCTTATTTTTGTTTGAAATGATTTTTTTTTTTTTTTGAATGTTAAGAAAGTTATAATCATTGTATGAAGTGGACCCTATATGAGTTTGTTGTTGGATACAAAGATGTTACTCCATTAAGTCATTTTTGGTGGCATGTGTTAACCACCTTAAAAGGGTTACATGACATGTAATTCAAACACATGAATGATATTAACAAATGATACCATCATAATTGTGTTGGACTTATTTTGGTTATTGTGATATACCATGTGTAATAAGTATTCTACTATTTTTTTATCATCGAGAATTTTGGATAGATTTTGTAATTATTACCAAATTGACATACTTTTGTAGAATTATTACTACTAAAATCTGAATCATCAACCTCTTACGACAGAGTAATTAAACTCTCCAACCTTTTACAAGTTAAGTTTTTGACGAGTAAAGCTTTTAAAAGGCACCAACAGACTAAAACTCATTAGCAATTAGGTTATACACACAACTTTTCATGGATGGGCAAATAGAAAATAGAATTAGGAGTGTAATTCTCATTTATAAGTATTTCTAGCCAAGACAGATAGAAGCCAAATTGGAAAAAAAATTATCCAAAAAATAAAAACAATCCAGTTATAAGTGTCTTATGTTGTGAGTTTGGTACGAATGAATGAACCCAAAGAAATTTTTATTCAACTATTCTTTTATTTGGTATGAGATTTAGAATTAAAATAATATTTTTCAAAGAAGGAGCAATAATATATTTTAGGGCTATTAACATAAAATTTCTCTAGTTTCAGATTTTTAACAAATACTCTCCTGAAGTGCCATATATCCCCTTTCACTATGAAAATCTTTCACAAACCCCCTCTTTTCGTCCCAAAACAACCTGGGGGTATTAAAACGCTGTCGTTTGGAGTTAGAAAGTGGTATCTATGAAAGATTTCCATAGTGAAGAAGGCAATATAGCACATGAGGGGATATTTTTTAAAAATCTAAAATTAGAGGGAATTTTATGTTAATAACCCTGCATTTTATTATGGAGCAGTCATTCCATTCTTTGAACAAAAATTTTAAAATGTAAAGTTACCAAAGAGGCCCTTTCATATTTCAAGTTAATAACTATCACTATTGTACCTCTGTCACCGCATTCTACCATCACCACAACCATTGCCTTCTACCTTAACCACCACTATCGTTGCCACCTTCCTCCACCACCACCATCATCACTTCCATTGCCTTCCTCCAACACCATCTCCATCCACTCCCACCACTATCACCACCTCTATAACCTTCTACCATGTCCACCACCTTCTACTTCCACCACTGCCACCTTCTTCCACCAGCACACCATAGTCAACACCTTTCACCGTTGATGTCGCTACTTCTTACCATCATCGTCATTGTCACCGCCTTCCACCTTCACCTTCCATCACCATCGTTGCCACCTCCATTGCCTTTTACCACCACACAACCACCTTCAACTACCACCACCGCCACCATCACAACTGCTTTCCACCGCCATCACCTTCACTACCTACCATCTTCATTGTCATTGCCACCACCTCTACCTTATACTATCATCACTACCATTGTCTTCCACCACCGTCACTATCTTCCACTCCTCCACCACTATCACCCTCATCACAAAAAAATATGGCTATAGTGATAGACTAAAATTGTATGTCACTATAGTATAAAAAGTTGATTTTTCTATATATGAGATATGAGTTATAACAACAGTTTCTACTGCCACTATAGCCTAAAAGAAACTTTTAGTGCCAGGTCATTAAATGGCAACTTGCACTCCGCCGCTAAATGTTATAGTGACAGTTTTTACCCCCTCCACTTCCACCTCCACCGTAGTCATTGTCATCAGCTTCACCGATATCACCACCTTCCACTACCACCAATATCACCTTTCACCATCAATGACATCATGACCTTGTACCACACCCCCTCCATTCTCCACCACTACTATTGTCGTCACCTTCCACCATTGTCTCTATGTTTTTTTTTAAAGAAAATAGGACTACAAAATAATGTTATTATGTTAAGAAAAAATATTTATCATACTTGCAACTAAATAATAGAATGAGAATGTCTCTCACTTGCATCCCATTCAATTCTAATATAGTAACACGCAATCTTAGAGTTTTGAATTTTCTTTTAAATGATATTCTTAGACATGCAATAGATGATGAGATAATTGATTAGGTATACTGGCCATAGCCGGAAAGCCATTGAATCAATTACTTTATTCTTTGGTGTCATATCCAAGAATAGACCTAGTTTGAAGGTTGTTGAAATTGGAATTTTAAGGAGAACTGTTAGGATGTCTGTATAATTGAAATTGTAAAATACTACCAAATTAGAGAAAAATTAATTCAATCAACTCCTTAAATGATAATATTTTTATAGATAACAAAAGTATAATCCAAATACATAAAAGTAAATAGAAAAAAAGTTACTCTAGAGTCCAATCAAAGCTTGAAGCATTGAATCCTCTCACATTATTTCTTACCTAATGCTTCGTTTGGTTGGAAGGGTGGATAAATTGATGGAAGGGAGAAGGGAAGGGATGAATGAGGTATCCTTGGCTCTCTCATTTTTTATTTGGTTGAATAGAAAGGATGATAAAAAAGATCAATGTACACCACTTTTTTTTTTGTTTTGTTGAAATGAAGGGGAACATGATTTTTATATTATGTTTACAAATATACCCCTATCAATTTGTTTAATGAGCAAGCTATGATATATGTTCGAAGGATATTGAATTTACTTATAGAATCCTCTGTATAGGTCTTCAGTCTCGCATTATACGCACGGGTGTAGAGCTGAAGGCTACCTTAGGCTCATAAGACTCAGTCACGAGGGCAGTTCGGCACCATCTGAATCTTTTGAATGTAATTTTATGAGACTTGGACCGGTGTACTACTAAATCAGGTTTTATCGTTCTTTATTTTAAATATAGGATTTTTTATTTTATTAAATTTTTATTATAAAATTCTTTGATTTATTCGTAAGTTGTAATTGATTCTATTCATATGGTTGATAATATCGACTATAAAGTATGAATCCAAACCTCAAAATCTTAAGAAGAAAAGAAAAAAAAAAGTAATTAAATCTAAAAAAGGATCAATTGATAAATTTGTTAAAAGTAATAATCAAAAGGTAACAAAAAACATTAAGTAAAAATTCAACAAATGAATAAGCAAGTCATTTAAAAGAAATATAGTATGATATGATAAGAAAATAAAAAGATATCAGTGACTTAAATTTTTAATCATAATCAAATAAACGATCTAAAAATCCCTACTATATTTTGGACAATGCTTGGGTCCTCACCGGTGAGGACCAACTTGGTCCTCACCCCTTACTTGGACCAATAGGATTAAAACAAGTGTTTAATATTAATTAAAAATATTAAAATGGGTATTACCCATTATCATGGGTTAAATCCATGTTTAAAATATTTAATTTTTTACTTTTCCTTTCTTCCTCTCTAATATCTCTATCGACGACACAGACCTATCACAAACCCTACACCATTGCTCGCCCTGCCGTCTGTCGTCCTCTACTACTCTCAGACCGTCCCATCCACTTCTCATCCCGCCGTTCTCCGGTTAATAATCGCATCTCTTCTAAAGCCTTAATTATTTGAGGTGATTCGGGTATGCTATATCTATATCTGCATCTCTGAATATATATATTATGTTATTGTGTTCCTTTTTCATGTTATTGATTAAAGTTCAGAATGGGAGATCAATGTACTTTTTCATGTTATACTAAGAAATTTATTTTGTTTAGATAGTTTTAGTTAGCAGGAATGTCAGTATTTGGTTTCAGCAAAGACTTTAGAGAGTTTACTAGAGTGCTTCATTAATTTTTTCCCCTTCTTCAGTTTTTTTTTTCTTTTTTCTGTTGAATCTTTAATAATTTTAATTAAATTAACCTCCCTACCTATGGAAGCATTAGTGATCACTAGCATTATCCATCTTGCTGAATCAATAGTGCAAGGAAAAAAATTCCATGTGACTAGTTCGTTTTGGTCTAAGTAAAAAACTTAAAATTATACAAAAAATTGTAGTTTGAAGAAGAAAGTGAGAAGTTAACCATCATAAATATCACATAGCATAAAATACCCATGTTTAATTAGAATATTTTGAAGAAGAAAGTGTGTGTGTTTTTTATAATTCTGGACTACATGTTTTTATTTATCAATATCTAGGAGCAATGGGATTGAATATGATTTCATTAGGAGCAAATTATGTATTTGGGAATTAAACATGGCAATCTTGGTGCTATTGAGAAGATTAGTATTTAGTAGTGAAGGGGTGAGTTTTGCATGCTTAGCTTGGGATACCTAGAAGACACAGACAAACTATAGAGATCTGATTTTTTATTATTAATTTTTAATTAAAGGGACTAAAAAGTGTTATTTAGCATAATTAAACTTGTTTATTTATATTGCAGAGTAATGAAAGAAATGGGTTATGTGAGCTTAAATAGTGAGTCTTTGAATAATCGCGAAGTTGATATTGAAGTTGATGTTAACGGTCCTTCTCCTACTAATGAAAGTTCCTCAAGAAAAGAAAATGAAGAAAGAAAAGATGAGCCAGAATTTGGAATGGAGTTTACTTCTGACGAGGAAGCCTATAAATTCTACCTCAATTATGGTAGCAAACTTGGTTTTGATATAAGAAAAAATCACCACAAAAGAAATTCAAAGGGACATATCACAAGGGTTACCTTCTGTTGTTCAAAAGAAGGTAAAAGAAGAGAGAAGAAAGACAAAAATGAGTTGTATCATCAACCTATTACAAGAATTGGTTGTTTGGCACACATGACATGCCTATTTCAAAACAATGGCAAATTCAAGGTTGTGTCATTGGACAAAAGTCATAACCACGCCTTAATTAGAACTCCAATGAAACATATGTTGAAAGTTAATCGAAGTATTTCTAAAGCTCAAAAAGCACATGCTGAAGATGCAGACAAGTCAGGATTACCAATAAAAGCAACTTTAGAGCTGATGAGTAGAGAAGTTGGGGGCAGAGAGAATCTTGGCTTTCTAAACAAAGATTACCGAAATTACATACATAGAAAGCGAAAGATGGCAATGGAAAAAGGTGATGCAGGAGCAATACTGGAATATTTTCACAATATGCAGCTGAAGGATTCGTCGTATTTTTGCTCAATACAAGTTGATGAGGATGATATGATCACTAACATTTTTTGGGCAGATGCCCGCTCAATTAATGACTATAGCCTCTTTGGCGATGTTATTTGTTTTGATAGTACTTATCGAACAAACGAATATGGTCGACCTTTTGCACCGTTTATTGGGGTAAATCATCATAAGCAAACTATTATCTTTGGTGCAGCCTTACTTTATGATGAAACCACTGAATCATTTAAGTGGTTGTTTGAGACTTTTCTGGCTGCTATGTCTGGAAAGCAGCCTAAGACAATTCTTACAGATCAATCTGCTGCAATGGCAAAAGCAATATCAGAGATCTTTTATGAATCTCAACATCGATTATGTGTTTGGCATATTTATCAAAATGCTGCTAAGCATTTAAGTCACATTTTTCATGGATCAAATAAATTTGCTCATGATCTTGGCAACTGTGTGTATGATTATGAAGATGAAGATGAGTGGATACTTGCATGGAATATAATGTTGAAAAAATATAATCTCGAAGAAAATCAATGGTTGAAAGAATTGTTTGAAGTAAGAGAAAAATGGGCAATGGTTTATGGGCGACACACTTTCACCGCGGATATGAAAACTACCCAACGTAGTGAAAGTATGAACAATGTGTTGAAAAATTACTTGAAGCCCCAACATGATCTTTTGCGCTTCTTTGAGCATTATGAGAGGGTTTTAAATGATCGGCGGTATGAAGAACTACTTGCAGATTTTAAAATGATGCAAACTATGCCTGTGTTATTAACTAGCGTGGAGATGTTACGTCATGGTGTAGAAATTTAACCCCGGAAGTTTTTGAATTGTTTCAGAAGGAGTATATGAGGTTGGGTGATATCAGTGTATATAAAGTGGCTAAGGAAGGATCAAAAGTTGAATACAAAGTATCTTGTGTTGGAAAATCTCAAGAGCATGTGGTTAATTTTGAAGCTTCAACACAAACAGTGGCTTGTAGTTGTAGGAAGTTCACTTTTATTGGGATTTTGTGTGCTCATGCATTAAAAGTATTAGATAAGAAGAATATAAAAAGGATTCCATCGCAATACATCATGAAACGATGGACAAGAGATGCAAAACTAAAGACATTCACAAACTATCATGGAATCGAAAGTAATGATAGTCCTAAGGTATCGATGGGAAAGCGTTATAATCATTTGTGTCGTAATTTTCGTGATATTTCATCTTTAGCCTCAGAACATGAGGAGTTGTTTACATATGCAAATGAGCGTGCTTTTGAATTGTATAACGACTTGGAAAAGATGAAGAAAAAACTTTGCTTTAACAATGCAAGTGGTTGTGAAAGTTCAGTTTGTCAAAATGAGGAGGTCGAAAAAGTTCCATCAAACAGTTGTCTACCATTAGAAGTCAGCGGGGTTAAAAGAAAAGCTACAATTGGACGCCCACGAAATCGGATTAAAAGCTCACTTGAAAAACGGAAAAATTGTTCACATGCCAAAAAGGTCAAAGTTTCAACAAGAAAAAAGAAAGTTTCCAAGGTATGTTTCAAAACTTTATGTATTAATTTACATAAAAAGTTTAGGAACACATTTTATTTAGTTTACAAGTAAGATTATGGTGTTTAACCTTACTCTTTAACGATGCGCCCTTATGATTTTGAACCCTTAGTTCTTAGAGAAATTTATTACTGTGAGAGAATAAATTCTTTAATCATATATAATTTAGGAGCAAATTTACATACATGCATGTGATAAATCTTTACTCATATATATATATATATATATATATATATATATATATATATATATATATATATATATATATATATATATATATATATATATATATATATATATATATATCTTTTCTTTTCAATATATATTTTAGGAGCCTATTTCCAGTAGTAACTCACAAGAGCAACAAGTTACAGACGGAGTTCAAACATTTGATTTCCCGACTCAGGTAAAACATGGTTCAAACATTTTAGTCTTCATTTTGTTGTTATTATTATTTGTCTTATGAACTTGTAGTTATTTGTTTATTTACTATTTAATTTTTGCTTAGCAGGTTTCTCAAAATGGTATTGGAACAAACATGTCTCAAGAACAAAATTTTGATGTCACAAACGGGCTACTTAACATGTCTTACACTCAATTACTTCAGGTAGTTATGTTTTCCTAAAAATATAGTTGAGGATGTTGAAGATAATAACTAAATTAATTCATATTAATATTCTAAAAGTTGTAATTTTTTTTTGTAGGAGTCACATTATGGCAACCTCATACAAAATGAACAAGATGACAATCGGTGTTGAAGCTTTTGTGTCATGTTGCAGCGGAATGGTTTTGTGATGTTTGTGGTTGCATTCAAAAAATTTCATCTTGTTAGAAAATTCGAGGAACATTCGGACCTTTTTGTAATATTGTTTAGAGAAGCTTAATTTGTCTATTAACGGCTTTATTTCTTTGGGACAACTTTGAGACAATTTTTTGTTGGTAAATTGCTATTATTTTAGTAGTCCATTATTTGCAATTGAAAGGATGTGAGAATTTGAACTTGATCGACTACCAAATTTCTTGATCTATTTTTATTGCTCCTCACAGGTGGAATAAGTAGTTTATTTTTTAATTTCATTTTTGTGTGTACATACTTGATGGTGCCTTTGTTTTGCTCCAATGGACAACTTTGAGAAAAAATTTTGTTGGTAAATTGTGTTGACATAGTTGATGGTGTAAGCTACTTATATATGCCATATGTTGCTTGTGTATATCAAAGCTACTGAAGTTCATAGTAAACCATTTGCTAGACAAAACCATACAAAGTAACTAGTGAAATATGAAGCCCAATGGAATACATATTGATATATAAGATCATAAAGTTACAATACATAGATCAGAATCTCAAAGGCAACAAAATTCTGCTCAATTAAAAGAGCATTACACTATCCGCATTGTTCTATAAAGCTACTAAAATAATCCATATACTGTTTGTGCATCTCAAAACTACTGATATACTCCTCAACTCCGCCAGAGCTTGAATCCACTAGAATTAGTACCATCTAAGTTTCATCAAAGGGGACGTAGTATTGAAGAGGCATGTAGTAATACTATGGATTCAGCTGCCCCGGATCGACCAAGTGATCCTCCACGAAATAAGGTTGTGTTTGGCTTGAATTCGATGGCATGTAGTAATACTGTGGATTCACCTGCCCCGAATAAATTTTATTTATAACAAACATCGAAAGTGTAAATTTATTTACAGATTAAATAAATTGATTATAATATTCTTGTCAAAATTTTATTTTAATTTATCAAAATTTCATTTCCTTATGCGAAAATTTTATTTCACCTTAGAATAAATACTTGGTCAAATTTTTGATTCAATATGTAACTTGTCAAATTTTCTTTTCAAGTTGTCCAAATATTATTCAACTTGTCAAAATTTTCTTTGAAGTCTAAAACAAATACTTCGATAAATTTTGATTTAACTTGTAAAAATCATCTTATCAAAATTTTGTTTCAATTATTTGAATTTCTTTTCGTGATGCAAATTTTTTTTTCTCAAGTCAAAACAAAACCAATTGTCAAAATTTTATGTCAAAATCTTGATTCATCCGTAAAATGAACATTTTACAAAATTTTGCTTCAACATATGTAGGTCACCAAAGTTGAACATACACATATGCTCTTGGAAACAAAACCAATTGGATGGTTGTTCCTTTGGTAAAAAAAAATTCGGTAAATAAGTTCAAATTTTCTTTTCAAGTTGTCCAAATATTATTCAACTTGTCAAAATTTTCTTTGAAGTCTAAAACAAATACTTCGATAAATTTTGATTTAACTTGTAAAAATCATCTTATCAAAATTTTGTTTCAATTATTTGAATTTCATTTCGTGATGCAAATTTTTTTTTCTCAAGTCAAAACAAAACCAATTGTCAAAATTTTATGTCAAAATCTTGATTCATCCGTAAAATGAACATTTTACAAAATTTTGCTTCAACATATGTAGGTCACCAAAGTTGAACATACACATATGCTCTTGGAAACAAAACCAATTGGATGGTTGTTCCTTTGGTAAAAAAAAATTCGGTAAATAAGTTCCTTTGGTAATTCATATATATATATATATATACATATATACAGAGATGCAAATATAGATATAGATATAGCATACCCGAATCACTTCAAATAATTTAGGCTTTAGAAGAGATGCGATTATTAACCGGAGAACGGCGGGATGAGAAGCGGACGAGACGGTCTGAGAGTAGTAGAGGACGACAGACGGCAGGGCGAGCAATGGTGTAGGGTTTGTGATAGGTCTGTGTCGTCGATAGAGATATTAGAGAGGAAGAAAGGAAAAGTAAAAAATTAAATATTTTAAATATGGGTTTAACCCATGATAATGGGTAATACCCATTTTATGGGTAATACCCATTTTAATATTTTTAATTAATATTAAACACTTGTTTTAATCTTATTGGTCCAAATAAGGGGTGAGGACCAAGTTGGTCCTCACCGGTGAGGACCCAAGCATTGTCCCTATATTTTTCGCCTAAAACCTGAAATTCATTCCATTTAGCCATCCTTGATAGAACCTAAATGAAACGAATTGAGAGCATACAAAGATGATGCGTGACAAACTACAATGGATGGATTCTCTCATACTATAAGTTGTTTTATTATCAAATTTCACATTAATTTTATCTCTAATCTCATTATATTTGTCCATGTTCGACCTCATCAAATCTGCAAAAGATTTCAATAATAAGCAAATATTAACTCATCAGTCAAAGAGGACCACCCACTTTATGAAATAAATCAAGCTTAGCTCCTAATCAAGCAAATGAGGAATGTTATGCTAATGAAAATTACTTTGTCACCAAAAGAATTTTTGTACTTTTTATTTTAAAGCGTTTTTCTATTTTATTAACTTTTTATTATAAAATTCTTTGTTTTATGTGTATGTTTTGATTGATTTGATATATATGATTAATAATGTCGACAATAAAGTACGAATTCATATCTCAAAATCTTAAGAGAAAAGAATAAAAAATAAATAAAGTACTTAAATCTTGAAAATGATCAATTGATAAATTTGGTAAAAGTAATAATGAAAACATAATTAAAAAATGGGTTAATTATAGCTAGACCCCCTCGAGATTTATGCTATAATCAATTACGCATAAAACAAACAGTAACCTAGGATTTTGGAACTAATTATTCTCACAGTAAACAAACGTTAAAAGGTTAAATTCCAAGATTTAGGAATACCTCTGTCAGTAGCCATAACGCTTCTCTGCAATCACGCTATCTGCAACAACAATCGCAATCCAGAAATCCAGAAGTCTGCACATGTACTATCACGTTTGAGAAACTTGATTTCTCTTTCTTGCCTTACTACACTCACTTTGTAATATGTTGTATATTGTAAGTGTTTATATGATGTGAGTATTCTGTCATTGTGTATAATCGATGGATGTTACACAGTTATTGGAAGAGAGAGGACAAGTCTCCTTTTGTAACTGTCATACTCATTATCCATATCAAGGAGTGGTTCCTATAATATGTAATTGTTGGTTTTCACCACAACATGACCAATAACTTATACAATGTGTATATATATATATATATATATATATTATATTTACCACTACTTAATTTAAAATATAATCCAAATTAATGTGGGACATATATATTATTGTCTTACACTTTCATTATATTTGTCCATGTTCGACCTCATCAAATCTGCAAAAGATTGACATTTTCCAACCTACTAAACCCTAGTTCTCTCAGAGGAGGATGGCAATTTGGCGACTGAAAGAGAGCTAGCTTGGAGATGACGATGGCTCTTTAACCTAGTGTTAACCTTCTAGGGTTTCCTAGGTTCCTCTCTTTCTTTCATAGATTGCTAGGGTTTGCATCTCTTCTTTTCGTCATTAGAGATAGGGTTCATACAACGTGTGGTTTCTTTGTGTAGTATTTATTTTCGGGGTTCCCTGGTGGCGTCAGGTGTGTGCAAAATATGTGGTTAAAAATGACACATTAACGACACTTTAGGTTTTACCCTTCTGCAAGCGACAGATTAATTATAGACAGTTTTGCTTGAGTAGGGAAATATCGATCCCACAGAGACGAGGATTGTTCACTTCAATAGTCTAAAAATACTGAATTATATTTTTCCAAAAAGAGTTTGGTTTTATGAATTATCTAATACTAATGAAAATAAAACAAAAAAGCAATAATGAATAATGGTTGTGATTCAAAGAGAGAGAAAACTAGGGTTTCCTCACTCCACCACTAACCGCATAATATAGTCCAAATTCTATTTCAATTGCATGAGGGCGATACATTGACTGTGAATCAGGTCGCACCGCGCCAGCAGTTTGACCCCAAAAATGATTACTCTCAACCGGATCGCGACAACCCATCTCAAGACTAAACTGATTAGTGCATGCCAACTACTAGCAGAAAGTAAATGCAGAAAAGTAAATTAAAGCATGAAAATAACCTAAAGCATGTCTATATCAGTTTGTCAGGACATGGCCTGTGTCAACCTAGGGTTTCGAGTTTTATGACCACCATTGTGTAGAAAATCACAGATTAAGCATCCGAGTTCCAGCCCATAGTGAATAATTGTGATTGTGTAAGATAAATATATTCGAAAAGTCTAAGACAAGAATCAATTCAAATATATAAACTTGTATCACGAATAAAAACGGTATCTCATCTAACACAATCATCATAGTATAGTCATAATTTTCCCTCTCTACAATTGAATCTAAAATTAGAACTACATTACTTGGCTAGGGTTTTGCGAGAAAACCTTAGATACGGAATTAGTTGATCATGGTTGAGAGAATTTGCATTGTCGGTGTAGAAACGCTCTCCATGGCCTTCTTCTCCGGATCTCTAGGTCTTCAATAGTGGTTCTCTTCAATGGAAGTAAATCTTCAATGAACGTGTGTAAAAATCAGAACCAGAACCATAACTAGCCCCCCCAAAACCACACCTCCCTAAACCTAACCCTATCATATTTATAGACAAGTGAGGGAAACCTTAATGGTTGCCATTTTCTATAATTTCATAATACATAAATAATCTCTATAAAATATTATGTAATTATGTGTATAAGCCTGTATGTAGAAGTCTGGAATCACCGATCACTTAAAATATCGAAGGAGGGACAAAACTGAAAAATTCTGAAACAACTTTAGCATGTAAAGGGATCACGTGGCCACAAGGTGGGACCTACGCTCCTGACCTACACTTGGGCATAGGTCAAGGGCGTAGGGTCCAAACCAAAACGTAGCTCAAGTGCGTAGCTTAGGTCCAATCTGCCTCTTTTACTCTTTGACGACGTATGGTATTATGCATCTTTTGCTGTAAAAATTCGTCTTTTCATATTTGAGCTAGACTGATCGCCTTTAACTCTCGATGCTTTTCGATGAAGTAATAATGTCTGAAAATGATATTTTTGCCCTTTCGATGAGATAATGATGTCGGGAAATGACCATTTTTCCCTCTGGTAGCTTTTCTTCGCCCTGACACACCTCTTGATTCCTTTCTCGAGATAGAAACGAACACGAACTTAGTTAATTCACCGAGATTAGCTATGTTTCTTCATTAAGCTCCTGAAACATGCTTATACACACAAACGAGATAAAAATACCGAGTAACGGAATGTAAATACATAACAAACATAAGATAGGGGCGAAAAATGACCAATATTGAGCACCTATCATTCCCTTAACATTTATTGCTAGGGTTCTCATTAAATGCATTGTTTTTTATCTTTCTTTTATCTGATTCTTGCGTTTCTCACTCTAGTTTTCATAGCTAGGGTTTTACAAGTTTGTCTTCATTTTCTCTAACCCATCTAAGGTTTCATGGCGGCAACCACTAATTTCACAAAACTCTCAATAAAGTTGGAAGGTGTGGTGAAAACTTTGGCTGCCTCTTAATCTGAAAGGCATCGTAGTCATAATAGGGGACCAGTTAGGAGTCAACAGTCACAACAGTCTCAACCTTCTCCATTACCGGAGATTATTTCTCAGCCTCTTGCAAACTCACACCCATCTGCTTTACCAGGTACTTCATGGGCATGTCTTGTCAGGACAGTGGATGCACCAAGATCTAAACTTATTTATACTCCTCCATCTATCATTGATGGTAGAGTAGTTGTGTTTCCCCCAGCATCGATTACTGAGGAGGGTGCTAAGGAATGGAAATCTTGTCTAGTTGGATACTTCCTTGATAATAAGCTTCCCTACAATGTGGTGTACTCTATTGCCACGAAGCTTTGGGGGCATGCTGGATTGGAGGTGGTTTATTGTTTAGAAAAGGGTTTTTACTTCTTCAAATTTTCTACTGAACGTGAAAGTGATATTGTTCTTGAAAATGGGCTATGACATTTTGCAAATAACTTTTTTGTTTTGAAGAAGTGGCATGTTGGGTTGTCTCTAAATAAGGAATCAGTATCCACTTTGCTATTGTGGGCTAAATTGTATAATGTGCCAATGGAATGTTGGAATGATGGGGGCATAGGTGTGCTTGCTAGTGCATTGGGTAAACCATTGCATATTGACCTTCCTACTGAGAAGAAACAAAGGCTAAGTTATGCTAGGGTTTGTGTGGAAATTGAAGCTCATAAGGATCTTATTCATGACTTTGATGTTAAAATTTATACTGGAGAAATTATCACTATTAATGTGGAGTACCAGTGGAACCCAGCCAAATGCAATCATTGCAAGATCTTTGGTCATTGGATTAAAGTATGTCCTAAAGCTATTGTTCAGATTCAGACTCAACAAAAGAAGGATAAAGCTCCAGCTACTGAATGACATGTTGTGGGGAGGAAGGGTAAGGATATTGGTTTGTCTCAGGATGATTCTCCAGCAGTGATTGAGAAGGATTTAGATACAACATTGATTGAGAAGGTCTCGGCATTAGCAGTGGTTGAGAATGATTCAATTCCATCATGTTTTACCAATGAGGCTGCAACTTCTAATTCAGTTTTAAATCAAGTGCATGATTCAGTGCTGGATACTATTCCAGAAGGTAATGATGTGTCAAGTACAGAGGTGTTGGGAACTCATTCTCCCAATAAATTTCCAGCTTTGCAAAACATTGATCAAGACAATATCATTGAGCATGTGGTTGAGATAACTTCAGAGTCTAATATTGTTGATACTATAATTGAAAAGAATAACCTAGCAGTTGCTCAAAAAGTAGTTACCAATATTTTTCCTGTAGTTGAGTTGCATTTTGGTGCTAGTGATGGCAATGTAAGTGCTTCTTTTGTTGCTAAACCACCTAAACATGGGGACAAGAATAAGCCTAAAGTCAATGCTTCTAATGTCAAGACTAGAATAGCTTTGTCCAGTAGCTCTCCGAAGGGGGGGACTGGTATTTGAGTGATTGTTTGTTTCCCTTTTGTATGTGGCCTTATCATGTTTAGTGGAATATGGAATGTTAGGGGTCTTAATACCCCTGAAAGGAAAAAATAAGTTAGATTAGTTGTGAAGAGGTTTAATCTTTCTTTGTTTGGCATCATTGGGACTAGAGTTAAGTAAGATAATGCCTCTAGAGTTCTCAACACTATGTTGGCTGGGTGGAAGTGTATTCATAACTATGGACATGCTACAAATGGGATAATTTGGGTTGTATGGGATCCTTCCAAGTTCAAAGTTAGTTAACTTTTTGAATCATCTCAACTTATCATTTGTTCTATTGAAAGTATGGATGGAAAATTGTCTTGTATATGAGGGTTTGCCTATGGTTTAAATAAGGTCATTGGGAGGAGGCAGCTTTGGAAAGATTTGGAATACTTTGCTAATCTTTATTCTCAATCTCCATTATTCATTGTTGGGGACTTCAATGCTTTAAGGTACAGTCATAAAAGATATGGAGGAACTATTAATTGGGATTACTCTACGAGAGAGTTTGGTGATAGTTTGCAACATGTTTGTCTTTTGGATCTCAAGTACACAGGTTTGCAATATACTTGGTCAAATCATACTAACTTCAGGAAGTTGGATAGAGTGTTTGTAAATGATACTTGGAATACTACCTTTCCTCTTTTAGAGGCCTTGTTTAAGCCAGACATTGTTTCTGATCATGCGCTTATGTTGGTGAAGATGGATGCTGCTTTTTCTCAGAAGGGCACCCCCTTTATGTTTAATAATCACTTGACCTCTCATCCAGACTTTCTAAAAATAGTGGAGCAAGTTTGGTCCATTTCAGTTCCAAGTTCTCTGATGTTTCAAGTTACTCATAAGCTAAAGGTGCTGAAAACTGAGTTGAAAGCTTTGAACATAACTCATTATTCAAATCTCACTCAACAAACTCAAGATTTTAGGGAGAAGCTTCAAGTTTTGCAAATGCTAGTTGATATGGATCCTGGTAATGAGGAGTTGAAACTTCAAGAGCAGGAGAGCCTCTCTAGGTTTGTACATCTATCTCATGCTGAGGAATTTTTCTACATGCAACAATCAAGGATTCAATGGCTACACTTAAGGGAAAAAATACATCATTCTTTCATAAGGTGGCTAAAGCTAGAAGAAAGCATAATATCATTTTCTCTTTGCAATCAGCTTTTGGGGTCAGGATTGATCAACCTTCACAGATCCAAGATGAAGTAGTTCACATTTATTAAAATCTTTTCAATTCTACTCCAAATTCTTCTAGTGTTCTTGATTTGAGCTCCTTTATCCACCCTCCTCTTAATGCTGATCTGATAGCTTCTTTTGCTAGGCCATTCACAAATGAGGAGATAAAAGCCTCTATGTTCTCTCTTAAAGATGATAAAGCTCAAGGCAGTGATAGTTACAATGCTCTTTTCTTTAAGCATACTTGGCACATTATTGGTAATGATGTTATTAGGGCTATTCAAGTTTTATTTCATTCTGGTAAGATTCTAACTGAGCTTAACTCCACTATTATAACTTTGGTTCCTAAAGTGGACAATCCCAATTTTGTCTCTAACTTTAAACCTATTTCCTTATGTTCTACCCTCTACAAGTGTCTATCTAAAGTGCTTGCTAATAGGGTGAAGAAGTGTCTGCCTCATTGCATTAATTCAAATCAAGGAGCTTTCATCTTTGGCAGAAACATCTCTCATAACATTTTACTGGCTCAGGAATTATTAACGGATTACGGTGGTGATGAAGGTGAGCCTAGAGTTGCTATTAAGGTGGATCTTACTAAAGCTTATGACACTATCTCATGGACCTTTTTAGAGGTTGTTCTCAAGGCTTTTAAGTTTCCTTCTCATCTGATCACTCTCATTATGAAATGTCTCTACTCCAAAATTTTCTGTCAATATAAATGATGCAATCAAGGGATACTTCAAGAGCTCTAGGGGTATTAGGCAAGGTGACCCTTTATCTCCTTACCTATTTGTTCTTGGCATGGAGGTGCTCACTAGTTTGCTTTGTAGAGAGACTTCCTCCTCTGATTTTACTCGTCATTGGCAATGCAGAGCTCAAAACATCTCCAGTTTGTTCTTTCTTGATGATTTACTCTTATTTTCTTATAAGGATTTGGGATCAATTCATTGTATTATGTCAGCTTTGGAGCAATTCAGTGAATATTCTGCCCTAATTCCAAACTCTTCCAAAAATGTGGTGTTCTCAGCTGGTGTTGATTTAAGCACATTATCTTCTATCCATAACAGACTTGGCTTTTAAATGGGAATTTTGCCAGTGAAATATTTAGGAGTACCTCTCCTCTCATCAAAACTCAAAAAGCAGGATTGTATTATACTTCTTGACAGGATCTCGGCAAGAATTTCAAGTTGGTCAAGTAAGTTCTTATCATTTGCTGGAAGACTTTAATTGGTAAAATATGTTCTCTTCTTAGTGCAAGTTTATTGGTCTTCAATTTTTATTCTTCCAAAATAAGTGCTAAAGGAGCTATCCCTCTTGCTTAGAAATTTTTTATGGACTGGTTCTAAGATGTGTAAAGGGGGTGCAAGGTTGCTTGGACAATTGTGTGTTTGTCTTTCAATGAAGAATGGTTGGGTATCAAAGACCTTGAGGAATGGAATGTTGCATTTGTTCTTAAACATGTTTGGAGCTTGGTTCAATTTGATTCATCTTCTTTATGGGTTAACTGGATGAAGATTCATCTTATTAAGGGTAGAAATTTTTGGGAGATTGCAATTCCTAGAAGATGCACTTGGTCTTGGGAGAAAATCTTGAAGCTTAGACCTATTGTTAGAACTGAAATTAAATACTTGATAGGTGATGGCAAAAGTACTTCCTTATGGTATGATAATTGACATCCACATGGGCCTAACAATTATCAGGAATTCAGGCATTGGTTTGAATAACACTGTAAGTAGATTTATCAGCAGTCATGGTTGGTATTTTCCTACATTGAATTCTCAAGCATGGTTGGATTTCAAAAGGGATTTTCCTTCTAATTTTTTGCCTAATATCTTTGTCAATGATAGGATTATTTGGGCTCCTACGAATGGTAAGTTGTCCATCAGTTCTAGTTAGGAGCTTGTTAGATATAAGGTGAAGAGGGTTGCTTAGCCGGACATCATTTGGTTTAAGCACTTAATTCCTAAACACTATTTTCTCCTTTGGTTGGCTCATCATAATAGGATTAATACTCTCTATTTCTTACTCTTTATTGGCCTGGTTCAAAATTCTACTTTTATCTTTTGTAAATTGAGAATGGAGGACATGGATCATCTTTTTTTCAAATGTGGTTTTACAAGCAGGCTCTGGAACATGGTGGCTCAAAAGGTGTAAATGCAGAAAAGTTACACAATAATAATTGGGTAAAAATTTTGATCCCCTTTTCATTCATCAAAGTCATCTATTTATACAAGATTACAAAGATGGGTCAAGCCCATGTATCCAAGTTAATCAATCCCTTAAATCAAGGGATTTGATCAACTCTACCTTTTTTAGGACTCTCTATTCTATAATTGGACTACTCCTTGTCTTGTGGATCACTTAACTTCTAGATTTTTCCATTGACCCATTACTTCTTCAGCCCATTCATCTTCGGGCCATCAGTCGCTGACCCATCAGTCCTGTGGCCCATCTTTGATTGGGCCAGACATTTTTGACCATTACAGAGGCCCCTGAGGTTATGGGTTTTTATAAAAAGCCCATGACCGAAATATTTTCAAATAAGGCTATATACATATTCATTCATGCACTTTTAGAAAAAATGGGGTTTGATGAGTTGTCAACCATTGATGAGCATTTGTTGGCATTTGAAATGTACGGCCACTACCATGGACTGATGATTGGGATATTCTCATGGATTGGGCAGTACAACATGTAAAAGGGAAGTCTTTGGTTGTTATTCTGAATAAATTAGCCTTGGCAACCACAGTTTATGAAATTTGGTTAGAGAGAAATAGGAGGATCTTTAGGGAGAAATTCATTTCTCTGGAAGCTCTTTTTGTAAAATTGTTCAAGTGGTTAGGTTGAGGTTATTCTCTATTACTAATCTTAGAGAATCTCCTGCCAATACTGCTTTGGCTCAATCCTGGGATCTGCCATTATCTATTTTCAGTCATACTAGAGCACATTGAAGTTTGCTGGGATTATGGTTTAATCTCTTGTTTTGCTTTCTATTTTTATGTTTGCTGTTCATTTTCAGGAAGTCTTCAACTGCATGGAAGGATCAGTTCAAAGTTGTTTCGTATGCATGGTGTGTGACCTTCAGCAGTGTGATAGTTTGCTGGTTTAAGAGATTCTGCATGCATGACTATTCAACTGCGTATATGTTTGTTATATTTTGGCTCTTATGGTCTTGACACTCTATATGGGGAGATTTTTGCCTAATTTCTTCCCTCCGGATGTTTTTGTTGTGGCAGTCTATATGGTTTCGTGCTTGGGTTGCTGGTTTTAGCAATGGTATAGATTTTTCCCTATTGTTGATTGTATACTGTTTCACAAGTCTTTCCATGCATGGCTTTCTGTTGGTTATCTTGGTTTGGGTTTTTATTTTTAGTGTTCACTCTTCTAGAGTTTGTAACATGATTCTTATGGTGGCTCTTTGGATTTCATGAAATAATGTATTACCTGGGGTGTCCTTTGAAGTCTTGTAAAACCTTTGACTTTTTTCTTTTTGAATATATTTCTTACCTTTCAAAAAAAAAAAAATCTGCAAAAGATTTCAATATTAATATAAGCAAATATTAACTCAACCACCCACTTTATAAATAAAGCTTAGCTCCTAATCAAGCAAATGAGGAATGTTATGCTAATGAAAATTACTTTGTCACCAAAAAAGTTTTTGTACTTTTTATTTTAAAGTATTATTCTATTTTATTAACTTTTTATTATAAAATTGTTTGTTTTATGTGTATGTTTTGATTGATTTGATATATATGGTTAATAATGTTGACAATAAAGTATGAATTCATACATCAGAATCTTAAGAGAAAAGAAAAATAAAATAAATAAAGTACTTAAATCTTGAAAATAATCAATTGATAAATTTGGTAGAACTAATAATCAAAACATAATTAAAAAATGGATTAATTACAGCTAGACCTCCTCGAGATATATCAAATAACAAGTAGACCCCATGTCATTTGATAAATTACAGCTAGACCCCCTCAAGTTTGTAAGTTGTAACAGATACTAGCATGGTCAAACTCGGTCAATGCTGATGTCAACACTTTTTCATATGTGAAATGTCTTAAATACCCCAGAGTATGCAAAGTACATGTGAAAAGATCAAAATACCCTCATTTAAAGTTTATAATAGGACCAAAATTACCTTTGTAAATAAGTAATTGACAAAATAATAATTTTTAAATCTTTTAAATGAAATATAGACATGGGTAGAGATGTGGTTTCACATTATCAGTCACCGAAAATATATGCCGATTGACTTGAGAGGGTCTAGATGTAATTAATCCTTAAAAATTTAAGTGAAAATTCAACCATTGAATAAAGAAGCCATTTAAAAGAAATAGAATATAATACGAATAATAAAAGAAAAAGATATTAGTGACTTGATTTTTAATAATAACCAAATAAATTATTGAAAGATTCCTACCATACTTGTCCCATAAGGTCTCAAATTTCATTGTGCGTATTGACAAAACCTAAATAAAATGAATTGTGGCCTACAAAGATGATGGGAGACCAATTACAATGGATGGATTCTCTCATTCTATATGTTGTTTTATCATCAATGTTCACATTAGTTTTGTCTCTAAATTGATGGACCTCTCGTTATATTTGTCCAACCTCATCAAATCTGCAAAAGATTTCAATCTTAATATAAGCAAATATTAACTCATCAATCAAAGAGGACCACCCACTTTATGCAATATATAAAAGCAAATGAGGAATGTGATGTTAATGAAAATTACGTTTGTCACCAAAATAATTTTTGTACTTAATCCATTCAATTGGGGACCATCTTAGATCACGTTTCGAAGATAAATAAAGTCATAAAATAAAACAGGGTTCACTATTTCAAATCAATAAAATACAATATCAAGAACAAAAAGCATCAAATGACATTTGGCCAACTAATGCAGTCAAATTTTTTTTCTTCATAAGCGTGAAATCTTTAGTCTCAATTAAATAAAATTACTATTATGACTTACGTTGTGCCAAACTTAATCCACACAAAGTTAACAGATTAATGTGTTTTTTAATTAACAAGTTGTTTTCCAAATAATTATTCTAATCCTTTTTGTTTTTTCCAATCATAAACCTGTCAAATTAAATAATACACATCAAGTTGTACTTGTCCACCCCAAAAGTATTTTCTTTTCAACTAATAAATTGACATGTGCAATTAATGATGGATTATTTGAATCTAGGAAACAAGAAAAAAAAAATATGTAAACAAAAGAAATACAGTATAAAAGAAAAGTCTGACAATCTTATACTTCCACTAAACCATAGCAGACCTTGACATTATTGGTAGAGAGAATCGGCACATGATCAGCAAGCACTCTTCATCCCCACTTCACTCCCATTTTCTCACTTTCTCTTACCAGCATAAATTTTCCCGGGAAAAGCTCCGTTGTTTGTAATCGGTAAGACTTCTATACCATTACCATACATACAGTATTATATATATTCCTATTTTCTGGAGATTGTTAGAATACCTCTCATTTTCCCGGGAAAAGAAAAAAGTAGCAAGAATACTAGTTATTATGGGAATTTCGACTTGGGAGAAAGGAAAAGGAAAACAGTTTTTTTTTTTTTTTTTCAGTCTTTCATATTTTCCCTTTCTTTACATTATTTTCTGGATGATTTTTTTAACCCAATAACACCCTTCCTGCCAATATTTTCACACAGTTCGCATAAAAAGCAGGAAATGATTTTGGCTTGATTTTGTTTTGTTTTGTTTTTGTTTTTGTTTTTGGCAAGTTGTAAATGCTTAGTACATCAATGATACTCGAAACAGGCCATAAACAATCTATTAATGATTCAATGCAAAATTAAAATTAATTTCCATTTTTGAAGTTTCTGTGAACTGCAATATTTTCAAGTAATAAGAGAGAAGCGAAATGTGAACAGTTTGTTGCTATGATTGTCTAGGGTTTAAGATATATGTGGTTTATATTAAAGAAACAATTTTTTGGGTCAATTTGGTGGATCTAAAACAACCTCACTCCTGGTTTTTAGCACATCTTTGGCAGTAAAAAAGATGAAAATAATTGGGGAGAGAGAGATGATACTGTATAGCTAGCTACTCTGTAGAGTAAAGGGTGGTTGATATTATATGGATAATTGATAATATTAACTTTTTCTAGGAATTTGTGCTTTTAGCTTTGATTGAGGACATAGATGGAGAAAATATTTTGGGAAAACATTCCATTTTCTTACCCCATGCTAAGCTTTGATTGACATGAATACTGATGGCAAAAAAAACCCGCCCCGCCCCGTTAAATCAATCGGGGCAGGTATGGGGCAAAAAACAAATACCCGATTATAAATGGGGCGGGTATGAGTCACCCCGCCCCGTCCCGATTAACTGACCCGCCCCGTCCCATTTAATTAGTTATTT
>OY998240.1:27921972-28083458 GCA_963922005.1 Cornus suecica | reverse complement strand
AATCAGAATCATTTGTTAGTGTAGCTAGCTAATTCTATTACATATATGTGTGTATACCTTTTGTCTGATCAATTTTGCTACCGTTTTCTATCTTTTCATGTAAATTTTACATGCTCTGTGGTCATTCCGGATAAGAGAATTTAAGCGATCTCTTTGTCTACACTTTGTGAACTCTTTGATAGTGATGGAGCCGAACGAAAAATGGGGATGGGACAACCTAGTGATGTTCAATATAAAGGCTATTGAAAGTCCTATATTGCAGCAAGAAGAGGAAGAAATTGATGGGGTGTCTTTTGATTTTTATGGGATGTGGTGGTGGTGGTGGTGGTTCTGGCTCTAATTTTGGATTTGGTTCTTTAGAAAAGAGCTCAATATCAGTTTCAACTGATTCTTCAACAAAGGAGGAGTTGAAAATTACCAATTTCAGTTTCGAGACATTTGATGGTGTTCCTCGAGATTTTTACAAGAAATTTTCCGCAGCTGAGCTAACTGAAACTTCAATTCCACAGGAGGTTTCAGTTGGCTCTGGTGAATCACTGATAAGTCTGAAACTTGGTAAGCGGAACGACTCTGGAAATTACTGTGCTGGTAGAACTAAGACCTCATATGTTTCTGTGAATCCTGTATCAATTACCACTACAGCAAAGAAAATCAAATTATCTCGTCAACTTACACCGCTCCTGCACTGCCAAGTAGAAGGCTGCAACCTTGACCTCTCATTTTCCAAAGAATATCACCGGAAGCATAGGGTTTGTGAAAGTCATTCCAAATGCCCAAATGTTATTGTACGTGGTCTAGAACGTCGGTTTTGCCAACAGTGCAGCAGGTAAGCTTCTTATTAGAATTAACGGGAAAGTTGTGACATACAGTTAAGATCTCTTTTGTGACTTTAGTTGCTGATTTTCTTGTTTGTCCTCTCCTGTATCTTTCAGAGCAGCTATAGTTTTTGCACATCTTGACTTTATCGTACATTGTAGTTTAGTCTTTCAAATCTACCTCAGATCCTCCTTCTATATGATAAATGATTTTGATACACCACAAGTGTGTTTGTGATGTTGAAGGTTTCACAGTTTGTCAGAATTTGATGAAACAAAGCGAAGCTGTCGTAGGCGGCTGTCTGATCACAATGCACGACGACGCAAGCCACATCAGGAGGCATTTCAATTTCATTCAACAAGGCTGTGTTCATCATTATATGGTTTTGTTTTTCAACTCTTAACTTGGGGACAATACTTCTATTACTTATAAATATTTTGGCTGGATTTCTGTCATTTTAGTATGCTGGTACATATTTGTTTTATTAATTTTGAGATTTTGTCACTATCTGATGAATTAGAAATTAAGCATTATCGCGGTATGATACTTAAGGTAGTTGTTTGCTTAAAAAACTGTGATATAGTAGCTCAATCTGAAATGGCTGCAAGTAATAAACTTCATAACTAGTGCAACCGCTCATGGAAGCAGAATATGTTTATGCTAACTCGGCAGTATATACCAATATCACTTGCACCTAATTTACTAAAGGAGGCAATAGTATAATTGAAGCTAACAAGAGTGGGGAAACAGTTTGATGTTCGAGTCTTGAGTAGTTACTTTTTGCAAAATAATGCCAATAACTTGGTTGATATGAAGTCCGCACTTCCCATCACTTCACTGGTTAAAAATTAGACGTTGGCCCCTATGTTACATAACTCGGGTACGAGCGTCAGACATGGTATGTATCCTAGTGTTGGGCGTGTCAAATATCTAATAGAAGGATACATGGACATAAAAAATATTAATTCAAATGTAAAATAATGTTTTTTTTTTCTTTTTTGTTGTTGTTGTTGTTGTTTTTTATTTTTTATTTTATTTTATTTTATTTATATATATATATCAAATATAGTGTTCAAACTAGACATTTCACTCATATCATGTAGTAATATAACATGGAATTGTTTAGATCTATTAGGTAAATGTCCTTGAAAAGTGTCAGACATATATCCCATACCCGTGTCCGATTAATATGAGTTGGACACGGGTACTTCACATACTTTAGAAGAATCCATGTAACATAAGTTGACCCTCAATACAAACTTCTTGGGAGCTAGAAAATGACTGAAAAGCACAATAGTATATCCGTTCTTCGAAATTAACGAGTATCTATTTGAGATTTACATGTAATGTTAGAAGTTTGGGTTCAAGTTGACTCAAGTTAAACAATCTTGGATGAGGAGTAAAGAGCAGGGGGGCGGTATTCCCGAATTTTCAAATGATACATTTAAAGGAGCTTTGAGCTGAGATACTGATCTGTCAAATTATTCATTTTTTCATAAGATCAGTTATCAGGATTTTTTTTCCTCCCTAAATCAGTTATAAAGCTTTAGCTAAACTGAAATGGTACTTTTTTACACTAGATAATTCAAAATTTCTAACTAAGACGGTTGCAAAAATTGGCGCCTTGGTATTTATATCAGATTGAGAAATTTGGTTGAACTAAAAATATCTCAGTGCTTAGAGGTTGTGCCTTCAATTTTATTTTTCAAGTACATTTCCCTTTCAATATAATTTTTTGGGAAAATTACACAAACTATCCCTGAACTATGACCTAATTGCACGCGGTACCCCTTACGTTTCAATAATATCATAAACTACCCTCAAAACCACCTCCGTTGTAACACTTAGCCCCATCTGTTCAAAGTCAACGCCAGAATTGGTCAATAAAGGCTGTTTTTGTAGTGAACTTCCATTTTTGTCATCATATCATTGCATGTTCCAATTTTGCATACAAAATTACTTAAATACCCTATTTTTTTTGAATTTATATATAATGTTCCAAAATATGAAAAATAATTTCGAAAAATAATTTTTTTGCGAAAATATATATATTATGTTCCAAAATATGAATTTTTTCCGAAAACTATATATTATGTTCCAAAATATGATTTTTTTTGCAAAAAAGTACTTATTATGTTCCAAAATATGAAAAAAAATTTCGAAAAATAATGTTTTTGCGAAAAAGTATATATTATGTTCCAAAATATGAATTTTTTCCGAAAAATATAAATTATGTTCCAAAATATGAATTTTTTCCGAAAAATATATATTATGTTTCAAAATATGATTTTTTTGTAAAAAAGTACTTATTATGTTCCAAAATATGAATTTTTTTTCGAAAAATACTTTTTTTGCGAAAAATATATATTATATTCCAAAATATGATTTTTTTGCAAAAAAGTACTTATTATGTACCAAAATATGATTTTTTTTGCGAAAAATATATATTATGTTCCAAAATTTGATATTTTCCGAAAAATATTTTTTTTGCGAAAAACATATACTATTATGTTCCAAAATATGATCTTTTCCAAAAAATATTTTTTTTGCGAAAAATATATACTATATTCCAAAATATGATTTTTTTCTGAAAATAATTTTTTTTTTTCAAAAAATATATATTATTTTTTCCGAAATAATTCATATTTTGGAAAATAATATTCTCCTTCCGAAAAATAATTTTTTTGCGAAAAATATATATATAGTTTTGAATTTATAATTTTTGGGGCAAAGTGAACACTGTGGGGGTTAGTTGATAAAACTGGATAGTATAGGGGGTTTCTTGAAATTAACCCTAAAATATAATATAAAAGAAGGGATTTTAAGTAAATTCACGAACAAATCTGACTGAGGCTGTTCTAAGGGGTAGTAACTGATATTATTCAAACGTTAGGGGTACTCTCTGCAATTAGGTCATAGTTCAGGGGTAGTTTGTGTAATTTTCCCTAAATTTTTTGTGTGTGACTCTTATTTACTCCAGAAGTGGCTTTCACTCTGCTAGTTTAAGGTTATACTTTGCTTTATTTCAACATTGACAGCCTACTTCGCGTAAAAAATCACTTAATTTTCATGCTAAGCTTAAGACAGGAGAAGAGATACGCGGTTTGTTTGTTTTGAGATAACAGTCCTAGGGATGAGGCAAAACCTAAGAGAGATTTATGCACACTTGCAAAAGTTTGAAAGTGGAAGTTACACCTTCTCAAGGACTATGGAAATTTCTTGAAGGATTAAATATTAAAGTTATACCCTCTGTAACAACTTAAGCTTTTAGAGTAGTTGAGTGGTTAACATGGTATCAGAGTTAATGGTCTCGTGTTCAAACCTCATGGCCACCGTTTGTTGAAAAGTGGTTACACGTGTTGGACCAAAAAATAGGTCGCACGTGAGGGGGCGTGATGAAGGATTAAATATTGAAGTTATTGTGGGGTAAATTCATGTTGCTCAGCCCAAATAAGGATTTGTTTCCTTGTCGAGAATTTCAATTTCATGAAATGTTGAAATTGCAAATTCTTCAAGTAAGAAACTTCATAAAAAGAAACTGATGCCTGCTTGGATTGGCACTAAAGGATGAAAATGAATGTGTTTCTCTGGTAATATCATCTGTCTTATCTCCAGAAAATGAACATTTTACTGTGTAGGATTTTCGCTTTTCCTCTGTTGACTCATGGTTGTCAGTTTATGTCCAATGATGGAAAAGACTTCCATGAGGCAGCTATAGAAACTTTTCTGGAGCCCTTGTTCAGTCTTTGGACATTTCGTCTTCGTGTGAATTAATTTTTAAATTATGTATATATATATATCCAACACTTTAGAAGCGACTGAAGCCCCCATACTTGAGAATGATGTCCTAGTCAAAGTGAACATCTGGTTCACAAAAGATTATCATATTTGCTTGTTTGCTGTCCATTTTAAGTTGTGAGCATAATGCCACATTTACAACAAGTACCGAATTTTTCTCATGAATGTTATGAGAACTACTGTTTTCATTCAACCTTTTTTTGTGTTGGGTGACTAGAAGTAATTCCAGAAATCATCACCCACAAGATTACATTTGTTGGCAAGAATGAGAGTTTAGTATAACAACTTTAATGAAATTTAAAGGTCACAGAAATGGCAACCCTACCTTCAAACGTGGAAGTTGGAAGACAATCATTTAGAGAAACTAATAATCATCAAGCACATAGCTCTAGTAGTACTCTCCTTCAAAGGGTTCAAAGCCCTCAGTGAGGCAATAATGGGTGTGTGAGTGTGTTTGGCCGTGTGTTTTCGACTCTTACCAAATAATAACAGTTAGAGATAAATAAAATAAAGTATTGCTTTCCATGAGTATTGGTGGACCCAAAGGTTAGGCAACTGTCACGGACAATCACAAAATTCATAAATTCCAACCTAAATTCTTAGCAGACTATACGTTGTTATTGGACTATATTTTCCATCTTTGCAGGATTATTGATCTCCCTCCTGTGAGGTTAAACATGGCAAAAGTATTTACCTAACTTTTTTGGGGTGACGAATTTTGCAGGTTCAAAGGAATCTATGTTATCTTTCAAGTTGGATGCACCACTGCATGTTCGTCGTGTTCTCTCTCTTCTGTCAACTAATTCTTCATGTTTGCAGCCAGAATCCATTGCATTTGTCAGCAACACGCATGCAGATCAAAACAGCATCTCTCAGCCTGAGATGCATGCAGTTCGTCAAGGCTTCCAAATTGCTTCATCGGACTACTGGCAGACTGAGGACAAATCAATTTATACCCAGATACATACCTCGACTGCAAACAGTAACAGCGACAATCTCTTCCAAGAAACTGAGCTATTCAAAGCACCATATATGACTAGTTTTTACTCCAATCCATTAGTCTGACAACTCTTATTCATTTAGATATTCCCCAGATTGCTCAAGTCAGAAGGTTCCAATCTTGTACAACGTCCTTAATTGGCAATGAAGCTGGAAATAAACTGTAATATGTCAATTAGTCTCGGGAGTTCCTGAAGATCTTGTTATTGATCCTGCGAGTCATGGTAGACCTTTTGGCCGGAGAAGTAGTGAAAGTGTAGCGCTCCTGCAATTGTAAGTCTTCGCCATTCGTGAATTCTGACAAATTCTTGTCTTCATCTATACGTGCAAAACAATTTTAGCTTGGTGTGTGAATATTGTACAACTGAAGGCATTGACAAGGTTCCAAGGTTTCTACGTAAGCACCCTTGCTATAAAGTTGATTTCGCTTAAAGAAGGGCTAGTTTCTAGTGGAAAATGTAACTCTAGTTTATTTTGTTCCCAGGTGGTACATTCCATGGCAGCTAACCTTTGAGCTGTTCCAGATATTTAGGCATTTCTTTCATATTTAATCAGGAGTATTGACACTTGTAGTTATATGCAGACAGAAAGAGGTATGAAAAGGGTGTTTGAATCATAGTATAGGTCCGGAAAGATGCTTTTATTTACTGAGTTCTATTTTAGTTGGGTGATTCGTTCACCCACTCGAAAGCTTTGTGGTGACATGTGTTTTCTCAACTTGCAATATGGGTTGTTATATATAAAGGGTGACTACATTGTATTGAAAATTGTCTCATATTGACTAAAAGGCAAAACCACCTCTATATTATTTCCTATAAATATAGGGTCTCTCCTATTATATTGTGTGCACAAATAGAGAGAGACCATAGAAAAGATACAAGCTAGTATTCTTCTTGGTGAGAGTTAGGAATAAGTATAAGCTTATACTATTCCGATGATACATGCGTGAGTATACACTTTGTGTGTGCGCGTGTTTGATCTGTTGATCAACCCCTTGTAATCCTCTCTTTGATTATAGTGAAATAGTGTTCTCAGTGGACGTAGGCTTATTTTGGCTGAGCCACTATAAATCTTTGTGTCCGTTGTTTTGTGTGAGTTTGTATGCGTTTTCTGATTTGCAGGTATTCGTGGCTTGACTAATAGGGTTAGCAAATCCTAATTTTGTTTTTGGGCGGGTATAAAAACCCTAACAAGTGGTATCAAAGCTTCAGGTTGAAGCAGAGAAGAAGCCCGTTCGTTCTGGTCTAGAATCGAATTTCAAAAGTGCCCGAAATCAGAACCTAACCATACCAAAAGTTTCGTATTGACGAGATGAAGTCAACAGTTTCAAGTGTGTTGTCGTAAAGTTCCACACATGCCCCCACGGTTCGGGGCTCTTTCGCGGAGCATCGTTGATCTATACAAGGAGTATAATATATTGACGGAAAGTTATTTCAAAGATGAACGTTTTGACACAAAAATCATCCCCATAGGTGCTGGAATGCTCCCGCACGTGCCCCGAGAAGGTACTGACGTCGTCATCAATTTTCTGTCTTTTGTGCAGATTTGTTTTTTCGCCCGTTTTGAGTCATTTTTGACTCGTTTTTTGTGTAGTCGAAGGATTCTTAAGATTTTAAAACGTTCCGGACGCAACCGTATGATCGATTTTGCGTAATTTACTCCGAATACCTCGAATAGGCTCAGTGGGAGCTATGGTTGAAGAAAAGGCAAGTATGATCGAGAAGTTTGACGGTACAAACTTTGCCTATTGGAATATGCAAATTGAGGACATGTTATTCCAGAAAAATTTGTTCTTGCCATTATTAAAAGGGATGAAACCAGAATCGATAAAAGACGAAGATTGGATAATCCTAGATTGAAAAGCTCTCGGTACAATCAGACTGACATTGTCAAAATTTGTCGCCTTCAACATCAAGAATGAGAAGACAATAAAGTCTCTCATGGATGCTTTTTCGAGCATGTACGAACATCCATCTGGAGTGAATGCGATACATCTCATCACTAGATTGGCAAATTTGAAGATGTCCGAGAATGGGAAGGTCAGTGAACACATCAGTGTTCTTAATGAAATTGTTGAGCAGTTGGAATCAGTTGAGATGCTAATCACTAGTAAAGTGAAAGTGGCTTTTCTTATAAGCCAATTGCCAGAGAGTTGGAGTGCCATAAAGGCTGCAATCAGTAATTGTTCGGGGGTAGAACCGTTACAGTATGATTCCGTAGAGAGTATGGTACTCACAGAAGAGATCAGAAGACAGACATCAGACTCTTCTAACAGTGGCTCAATATTGAATGTCGACACCAGAGGCAGTGGTTCAAACAGAAGGAAAGGCGGAAGTAATGGACGTGGTCGTTCCAAGTCGAGACAGGAGTCTCGAAATTTCATTGAGTGTTGGAATTGTGGCAAACTTGGTCATTACAGAGGCCAGTGCAGATCCCCGCAGAGTGTAGTGGATGACAAGACTGAAGTGAATTTTGTCTTAGAAGATGATGCGTTAATATGCTTTTTAGAGAGCAAGACAAAGTTTTGGGTCTTGGACTCTGGAGCATCATTTCATGTCACCTCAAGTTGAGAGATCTTCGAGAGCTATACACCTGGAAACCTTGGAAAGGTTTATTTAGGTGATGATCAGCCCTGTAGTGTTGTTGGCAAGGGTGAAGTACATATCAGACTCAGTGGATTGATATGGAAGCTGAGGGATGTCAGACATATTCCAGACTTGAGGAAAAACCTAATCTCAATAGGCCAGTTGGCGAGTGAAGGTTATGTGATCACTTTCAGTGAAGATAAGTGGAAGATTTCCATATGGGCTATGACTATAGCATGAGGGAAGAAAGAAGGTACGCTTTACATAACCATCAATTTTAACACAGTGATTGCAGTTGCAGAAGGCAAAGAGGATCACAACTTGTGACACCAGAGGCCTAGTCACATGAGTGAAAAGGAGCTCGCAGTTATGTTCTCGAAAGGAAAACTACCAGTGAAATCAATTGACATCGACTTCTGTGAGTGTAAGCAGAAAATGGTTAGTTTCAAGAGCAACAATAAAAGTCTCACAGTGTAGAAACTTGAGCTAGTTCACATGGGTATTTGGGGGCCAACAACTGTCTTATCTCTTAGCGGAAAGTCTTACTTCGTGAATTTCATTGATGACCATTCCAGGAGGATATGGGTTTACTTATTGAAACATAAAAGTGAAATGTACGATGTGTTCAAGAAATGGAGAGCCATGGTAGAGAAGGAGAGAGGGTTGAAGATAAAGAAACTGAGATTCGACTTTGGTGGAGAAAACGAAGACTCCGAGTTCAAGAGTTTTTGCTATGAGAACAATATCAGATTAGAGAAGATTGTTCCAAGTACACTACAGCAGAATGGTGTAGCAAAATGTATGAACTGAAAAGTGACTGAGATAACCAGAAGCATGCGTATTCAGGCAGGGTTTCCAGAACAGTTCTGGGCAGAAGCAGTCAGTACAACAACGTATCTTATGAATCGTGGTTCATCAGTATCATTGGAGCACAAAATACCAAAAGAGGTATGGAACGGTAAGGCACAAAGTGATCCTGTGTATGTTGAGATAAAATATGTTCTAGATAGTGAGAGTCCTCAGTCAGAAGAACATGTTGCAGATCGTAAGACTCAACAGGTTGATACACCGCATAATTTGTTGCTTACAGATGGAGATGAACCAGATGATGATGAAACATGCAGTGCAACAGATGAGAGCCAGTGGGAGCTTGCGATGGAAGATGAGATGAAGTCCCTTATCCTCATCAAGACATGGAAGCTAACCGAGTTGCCGGTATAAAAGAAAGCTCTACATTCTTCGGTTGTGAAACTGAATACCATTCATTCAAGCATAGTTGAAGCAGAAGTTTTGCATCTAGAGCTGTTAGATGGCAAATCTGTTTTCCTCCAAGGTGACCTAAAGGAGGAGTGTTATATGCAACAACCAGAAAGTCTCTTTGTGAAAGGGAGAAAGAAGACAGACACGACAAAGTTTGCAAGGCGAAGTTAGAAACGATAGTGGTTGCAAGACAGAGTGGCCAGACGCAATAGAGGTCGCAAGTTCTGTAGAAAGGTAGATATTGCTCATGTAATGGGAGCTATCAGCAAGGTCATATTGACGAAAGTGGTGACAAGAGAAAAACTGAAGTTGTGCATAACTTTAGTGGGTCTTCAAGCTTGAAGGCATGAATGAAAGTATCGTACTGCACTGATCATTGATGGAGTTGATTGATGGTGGCAAAGTCGTCAAGTGGGAGATTGTTATATATAAAGGGTGACTACTTTATATTGAAAGTTGTCCCACATTGACTAAAAAACAAAACCACCTCTATATCTTTTCCTATAAATATAGGGTCTCTCATATTATCTTGTGTGCACAAATAGAGAGAGAACATAGAAAAGATACAAGCTAGTATTCTTCTTGGTGAGAGTTAGGAATAAGTATAAGCTTATACTATTCCGGTGATACAGGCGTGAGTATATACTGTGTGTGTGCGTGTGTTTAATATGTTGATCAAGCCCTTGTAATCCTCTCTTTGATTATAGTAAAATAGTGCTCTCAGTGGACGTATGCTTATTTTGGCCGAACCACTATAAATCTTTGTGTCTGTTGTTTGGTGTGGGCTTGTATACGTTTTCTGATTTGCAGGTATTCGTGGCTTGGCTAATAGGGTTAGCAAAACCTAATTTTGTTCTTGGGCGGGTGTAAAAACCCTAACAGGTATGCAAACAAAAAGAGGTATAAGAAGGTTGTTTGTATCATAGTATAGGTCCGGTCCCTGGCCAAGGCCATTTTCACTCACTAGTGAGTAGTGAAAACTTAGTCTGTACTTAAACTGAAAAACATAATCAACATTAGAAACTCTTTCAAACGAAAGTTTCTCTGTTGCCTGTTTTTCAGTTAGCCGATATGTTGGGAAAGGCAATACTCCAGTAACCATGAATAATTAGACGTACGCAAGTTTTGTAAAGCATGAAAATTAGACACCCTTTCATTGCATCTAAAGCCATAAAAATTGATGTGTAAGAATTCAAATTGGAGGATTTAATGTCCTCCGATGTCAATTTGTCGATGGACCTGGTGATTGCTTCAGTATCTAAAGCAATGAATAACAAAATTCTGGCGATATTTCATTTTATACCAGGACTAGTATCATCAGTCTTTTGGGCACTAGTTCTTGGCGGGTGTAGTCACTCCAAGCTTAGAAGGCAAAATTAATGGGGTGATATAGGTATTGTATTACTAAACGACACCTGATGTCTTGTGCATAGGAAGCATGGTTTGCGGTTTCGGTCGTGATTGTAGTTATACTAGAAAATTATCAAGAGATACAAATAGAGAACAAAGGTTCTGATATGAAGTAGAGAATCAAAGACAAATAGAAGAAGAGAATATCAATAATAAATATGTATTATTGAATGAATTGTTTTTTTTTTGTGTATTGTGACAGTACATAAATGGCCTATATATATAGGCTGAGTATACAAGCATGTTTAATAAGAAACCGATGTGGGACACACACTAATTGTATTTTGTATATTCCAACATTCCCCCTCAAGTTGGACACTGAGATGTTTGCAAGTCCAACTTAAAAATGAGAACAAAGTCGCATATGAACACATCCTAATGCCTCTTACCACTTGACACATATCACACTACCGAACAAATTGATAGCCATGTACCATGGACAAATCAAAACATACTGATGCTGAGATACTGATTCTGAGATCTCTGGAAAACCACCGAGAAGAGAAAAGTCTCCAAACAAATCAAAAAAATTGAAAAAGAATTGAGAAACAAGGTTCAACCTGTACTAGTAGCATAAGGGATCAGGGCTCCACCTGTACTGACACAAAAATCAGTAGCATAAGAGATCAGGGTTCCACTTGTACCGACACAAAAATCGATAGCATAAGGGATCAGGGCTCCACCTGTACCGACACAAAAATTGGTAGTATAAGGGATCAGGGCTCCACCTGTGCCGACCCAAAAATTGGTAGTATAAGGAATCAGGGCTCCACCTGTACTAGTAGCAACGAATCAACAGAGGGAAGAATAAATAGGAATCACATAAATGAGCTCATAAACAAGGGCAAAACCATGGGAGATTAGGACTCCCAAACCCTAAAAAAAAGGAAAAAGCATAAAACAAGAATTTTGGTGAGGTAAAAGACAAATCCCACAAAGAATATAATATATATTAATTGAAGATTGCTGCCAGAGATGGGATATGGGACACCATCTCCGGCATAGATGAAGATAAGCGGAAAGAACTACCAAGAATTGGTAGGCTCTAATACCAACTAGAAAATCATAAAGAGATACAAATAGAGAATAAAAACTCTGATATGAAGTAGAAAATCAAAGACAAATAAAAGAAGAAGAATATTAATAATAAATATATATTATTGAATGAATTGTATTTTTTGTTTGTATTATAACAGTACATAAATGACCCATATATATAGGCTGACTATACAAGCATGTTTAATAAGAAACCGATGTGAGACACACAGTAATTGTATTTTGTATATTCCAACAGTAACGATGTAACGAAATTGGTCAATAGCGGTCTTAAAAGTGAGTATTGGTGTTGTATAACGATATCTGCACTTTCCAAAAACGTTACGAATTTGTGTCGGTAATACGAGGAATTTGGATTCGGGATAGAAAGTGATTATGGTTCTCCTATGAATCACATTCATCCGATGAGAGTAAAGGCTAGTCTTCCTAAATTACGTGGTGTTCAGAGGTATTCATACCGAACACACACATATACATATATATATACATGTGTGTATTTCTTGGTTTGCCGTAACGGCCGAGTCGTAATGGTATTTTGTCCTGCCGTTACGGACCGATATATCGGTGTGGGCCGGTTCCCACACCCAAACCGGCCGTTACGACTCGTTACGCCTGTTACGGTGGTCGTAACTCCGATTCTCATCGCTTTCGAAAATGTCATAATGATTAACACAATTGAAGTTTTTCAAAATTTTTGGTTAAGAAGCTTGGACATTGAATATAGTTGTTATTTGATTGCAAGTGACTTTTCATGTTAAAATCACTGCATGACACCACAAAAACATGCTAAAGTTTCTCCATACAAAGAATTCTTTGTTTCTCTCTATTGTGTCCTGATTCTTTTTTTCCCAAAATTATTTTGCAAAGAAATACCTTTTTAAAATTATTTTGCATTATTGGAAACAAATTATATCTTTTATGATTTCAATTTTTTATTTATTTAAATTTAAAATTAATTTAATAATATCATAACAAATATATCATAAGCATTGAAATAACGACGACACCATTAGATTTATTAATAACTCATTATTATATTAAATCTCTTTAAAAAATTAAATAAAATTCACTTAAATTTACCAAAAAATTTATCTTTATTTATTCATGTTGTCAAAAGTAGTTAATCAAAATATTTTGGGAAAGATGTGCAAGATTTTAAAAAATTCACGATTGTAATAATCGAGTCCGGTTACGTAACCCTGATACTGACCCGAGTCCGTTACAGCGACTGCAAGGTGCATTTATGCATGTGGGGGTGACTTATTATGAAATCAGATATCATTTTTTAATTTGTGTATAGGTTGAGTGGAGAAAGTTAGTACGAAGGAATAAGAGTTTTTAAAAGCTGACAGCGGGCTGTGGCATGGGCATTGCTCGCATCCAGCAGCAGAATAAATATAAAAGCAACCCATTCCAGTGATGGGTAATAAAAGAGGTTTCTGCCTTGTTTTTTTAACCAGACACTTAAAAAAGAGGAAGAAAGACTAAATTATATTAATTTAAATTAGAGGACCAACGAAGATGAGGAGAGAATAGCATATTATTTTCACATTATTCTACCAATAATTGAAAACTCAAAGGCATGTCTTCATAAATTTTTGGGTCGCTCACGAGCGATTAATCCATGTAGTATTGATATGGTATCTATAAATTTCCGTAATTTTTTGGAACCCTAATATTTAAATTTGTGTGTTTATTTCATCTATTTATTATTATTTAATTATCATAGATTTATATACACAAAATTAAATTAATAAATATTTATGACACTCCATAGCAAAGAAGAGAGGGTTTTTTCGCAAATATCCCTAAACTTCTTTCCAAACCTATGCCCTTGAATAATAACAACAATGAAATAGGGTCCTACATTTGTCATGCTCCAGTACACAACTCTGAGAGCCCCTGACAGAGGACTTGAATTCTATACCTTCCAGTAATAAATATTAGGACATTTGAGCACTGAAACTTAAATTCATTTCTAGTACAACATTGAATACAATATATATTACACCAACTCCAAAACAACAGAGCACAACTGCAAACATAATCAAACAGTGATGAACATGAACCCATACAAGTTAAGATCACATATCAAGAAGAAACTTTCAAAAGCTTAATTTTCTAGCCTCTTGAGTGAACCATCTAGCTTCAACTTCTTGTGTAAAACATAGACACAAACCCAACTGGAAAAGCATGGAAGAAGATGGCCAGAGCAATCGCCATAGCTGCTGCAAAGTTGGGTCGATGCATGAATGCCCCATCGGACCTAGCTGTTTCTTCAGCCGATGATGTCCCGGTAGTCTTAGCAGTAACCGGTGAAGCTGTGGCGTTTGTGAAGAAGGCATAATCAGGAGAACTTGGCGGTATTTTTAGCAGCTCTGTCAACAATTCAATTTGGAAAAGCCACAGTTTCAAAATTAGTAGCAAGCATATTGCATAACATGTCAAGAAAATGGTTAGACACTACATGGTTCCCACTCATAAGTTATGATCACGGTTCTAAATTAGTTGTCTTTGACTTTTCAATATTTTTTTATTTATTTTTTGTTTCTCATTTTGCTCTTTCATAATATAGTATAGGTATAGTTTTTGGTGGAGTTATTATTTTTTAAAGTTAATAAAAATGAATAATTTGGGAAAATAAAATATTATATTGTATTAAGATTCGTAACTGAACAATTATTTTGGGGCAAATAAAGTTAGGAAAGTGGACAATTAATATGAGACGGAGGGAGAATTATTTTTCTGTAATGTCATTGGGGTTTCTCTTGTAATTTTAGATTAGAATTTCGTAAACCTAAAATACAAATTTAAAAAATTTCCAGAGGGAGCATCTGTCTCCACTAGTCATAAGCTAGATCCGTCCCTACGTATAACAAACTCGATGTTATCAGGCACAAATCTAACATAGGACCAGTGGGGAGCAGCAACCCCTGCTAAAATTTAAATATTGTGATTCTACCCCTCACATAAATCTCTAGATCCATCACCGAATGTTACTGATCTTCAAAATGAATATCCGATGAATATTAGTGTTGCATAACAGTATTGATATATTTTAAAAATATTATTAAGAGGGAATCCATTCCGGGCAGCAGCCCCGCTGAAATTTCAATATTGTGATTCTACCCCTCTTCACAAGGAATCTTTGTGAGAGTGTAAAATGCTAACCTACCTTATTGTGTGTTGTTAATAGATGTATTCATACAAAACATAGGGAAAATTATTTAAAAGGGATCATTCCTAAAAATTATTACTATAAAGGGATCATTCTAGTAGAAAAAGTTAAAAGGGGACCAAAATCAAATTTAATTGCCAAAAGGGGACCATTTTTAGTGTGGTGACCAAAATACTCGTATGTTTGCACTACTTTTCAAAAATTCAATATTTTCAAAATTATTAATACTATCTACCAATAAAATAAAATTATATATATATATTTGTATATAAGTGATATATAATATTATTGTAATTGTATTCTGGAAAATAAAAAAAATCCGAAATATACATATAAATAAAAAAATGCCAAAAAGAAAACTTTCTAAAAAAAGCCAAATATACGGCAATATAAAAAACTTTTCAAATATGCCAAAATTTTGCAAGGTAGATAGTATTGACTTAAAATATTGTACTGATGAAATTGGTACAAATTTATTATTTATATGTGTATTTCGGCAATTTGTTTTTTGGCAAAAAAAATTGCAATTTTTTCCCAAAAAAGCCAATTGTACGGCAATATTAATTTTTTTTTCAAAAATGCCAAAATTTTGCAAAGTAGATAGTATTGACTTAAAATATTGTACTGATGCAATTGATACAAATTTATTATTTATACGTATAATTTGGAAATTTTTTTTTTGGCAAAAAAATATTGCAAATGTTTTCCCAAAAAAAGTCAAATGTACGGCAATATTAAATGTTTTTCAAAAATGCCAAAATTTTGCAAGATAGATAGTATTGACTTAAAATATTGTATTGATGCAATTGATACAAATTTATTATTCATATGTTTATTTCGGAAATTTGATTTTTGACAAAAAATATTTGCAATTTTTCCCCAGCAATTTTGACACAAAAATTCAGCAATTTTTTAACGAAAATTTTGACAAAAAAAAATGTCTATTTTTTTTTCAGCAAAAACAAATTTGCCGAAATAAAATTGCCAAAATATTTCTCTTTGGCATTTTTTATTTATATGTATATTTCGAATTTTTTATTTTATTTTTTGGAATACAATTACAATAATATTATATATCACTTATATACAAATATATATATATATATATATATATATAATTTTATTTTATTGGTAGATAATATTAATAATTTTGAAAATGTTGGATTTTTGAAAGGTAGTGCAAACATATGGGTATTTTGGTCACTATACTAAAAATGATACCCTTTTGATAATTAAGTTTGATTTTGGTCACCTTTCAGCTTTTCTTATTTGAATGGTTCCTTTATAATAATTTTCCCCAAAACATATCTTTTGTGGTGACTAATCAGAATTATATATAAAATTAGCAAATTTCACATTTTAATTTGTATTATGTTTGGGAGTGGAGAAAATTAATTGGTGGCAATAAATTAGAATAATTAAAAAACTGAGTGGGATACAAGATGGGGCAATATTGATCGTATCCAGCAGTGTACTATTAAGAAGGAACCCATTCCGGGGCATGGCATGGGTTGACACTTGGACATAGAAATAGTTTGTACAATTACATTTGCTGTATTAGATTCTATGTTGTGGAATATTTCGTTACAAAGGCCCACACATTATTGCATGAACTGGGGAAGAAAATATATTTATAAAAAACTAACACAATTGTAATACAGTAGTAGGATTGGAGCCTATAGTCAAAGATTATAAAAATAAAAAAATTGCTGACACAATAACTATAATTAAATAAAAATACAAGGGTTAATTAGTAATTACAAAATTTAGGAACACTACTACTGTGTTTTCTTTCCTAAAGAAGTTCCTCTATTATATTTATGCAAATTCAAATGGATAACAAACTCGGAAGGGGGATGGAATAATTTTTGGATCATTCATCGTATCCTAAGTTCAAATCCTTCGATAACATAATACTTTCGAAATTCTAATTCAACTAAGTACGTGTATATGTATCCTTAGGTCCTTTGATAATTAAAAACTAAAATATTAATCAGAATAAACTTGTCTACACCTAATAAGCTATTCACTTGTATAGTATTGCGTGTTCCCAGATAGCTCTAATTAATGATGAAGAAAAATTAGTACTAATTCTTTTCCTGTTAGGTTCTTGTCATGATTTTCCTAAGAACACATTTAATTTTGATAAGAAAATGGTTAATTTCAAGAATCCGGTATACTATCCAGTTTAATTAACTAATTCTCACTGTATCTATTTTATCCATTATACTATTCAATTTCATCATTATACCCTCTCACTTCACATTTTGAGTCAAAATGCCTTAACTACCCTCAATAGTATAAGTGTGTTTAGTTAAATCAACCATTTAAAAAAATTATTTTTCGAAAATCAATTATATTTTTCGTAAAAATTATAAATTCAAAAAAATATATATAATTTTCGCAAAAAAAATTATTTTTCAAAGGGAGTATGTTATTTTCTAAAATATGAATTATTAAGCAAAAAATAATATATATTTTTTGCAAAACAATTATTTTTCGGAAAAAAAATCATATTTTGGATCATAATAGTATATATTTTTCGCAAAAAAAATATTTTTCGGAAAATATCATATTTTGGAACATAATATATATTTTTCGCAAAAAAAACTCATATTTTGGAACATAATAAATACTTTTTGGAAAAAAATAATATTTTGGAACATAATATATATTTTTCGGAAAAAAAAATCATATTTTGGAACATAATATAAACTTTTTCGCAAACAAATTATTTTTCGGAAAAAAAAAATCATATTTTGGAAGATAATATATACTTTTTGTAAAAAAATTATTTTTCGGAAAAGATTCATATTTTAAAACATAATATATATTTTTTGCAAAAAAAAAAAATCATGTTTTGGAACATAATATATATTTTCCACAAAAAAAATATTTTTCGTAAAAAAATCATATTTTGGAACATAATATATATATATTTTTGCAAAAAAATCATATTTTCCGAAATATATATATATATATTTTTTGAAATTTATAGTTTTTATAAAAAATATAATTTATTTTTGAAAAGTAATTTTTGTAAGGGTTGATTTCACTAAACCCCTTATAGTATTAAAGGAGGATAGTTTAGATATTTTAATTAAAAATATGAGGAGGATAGGATATAATGATGAAATTGAATAATATAGATTAAAAAAATGAATATGGTGAAAATTAGTTGATTAAATTTAATATCATATTTTTTCTTTTAAGTAAACTCAAAAGGTGTTAGTTTAAAATAGTGCATTAAATTTGTTATAAAGGTAACTGCCGTACGTGGCCCGCCATGTCAGACTTAGCTTTCTCAATAATTAAGAAAAACAAATGGTGGACCATACTCTAACATGAATACGTGGCACGTGATAATACAACCAAACACATTTTCTTGTACCATAATATAACGGTAAGGTTTGCTATTGTGGCTTGATTTGTATTTTTTAAAATTGATATTGAAAATTATGGGGTAGAGGAATAATAAAAATGAATTATATGCAAATAATTATTTTTATAAATGAATTTTTAGAAAATTGAATCAAAATTTTTTCACAGTTTTCTTATTTCAGTTTTCAAAAAGTAAAAAATTATTTTCAGAAATATAAATCAAGTAGGTACTATAGTACTTTTTGTAAAGAGAGGTTAATTTGACCCTGACTTTAAAAAATTCAAAATAATATTAAATAAAATAGAATAATGATAATTGTACCAAATTATTAGACATAATCGAGACAGTGAATATTGTTATGGGGAACCAAACATCATTTATTTTTATCGCGCCTAACTAATCTTTGTAAGTAACATTTTTCAACAAAACACAATAAAATAGATTGAGAGAAAGATATGGGTGGTGGAGAACATTACTTGGGCAATCACTAACACTAGCATTGGCCAGCTTGCAAGCAGAAGGGAGCTGAAGCAACCTAGACTCTTGTATCCCCAAGCTCTTCACTTGCTCACTTCCATTGTGTGTCTGCTGTATAACATAACACAAGCACACAGGGTCACTCTCTTTGATATCTTTCACCGCACTGCAACACTCCTTTGATGGTGTCGCCGCCCCTCCGGTCGCAAAGCTCAGGCACGACGTCACCTTTGTAAAGTACTTCGCACACTGCTCCGTCATCACCGGACCACCACACACCCCACAAACCCAACCACAAACCACCACCACCACCACCACCACATCAATCACCTTAAACTTGTCCCTCATTTTTGTTTTTTTTGTTTTTTTTGTTGTGACAACATAGAGGTATTGAGGAATGATGTGTATTTATAGAATGAGAGAGCTGGTTGCGCCTTAAGTGAGGGTTGTTGAGGCTTTAATGAAGATTTACTAGGGTTAGGTTGGGGGTGACTTAAGTCTGCTAGTACGTACATGCATGGGTTTAAATGAGATTGAGCTGTAATTTGCCATTTGGGGTTGTGCTATATGTAGACTCTCAGTTCTTGTCTATAATCTATAATCCAGTTCAACCCGAAATGTTCTGTCGCTTTCATTTATTGCAAAGTGTGGCATGTATGCATTAAGCTCTATTTTCCTCTTCTGTGAAATGGAAAAATTATGTGTTAGTATCTCACTGGATTAGTCCAACGGTCCAGATCTGATTTGGTAGGAGATTGGTTCCATTGATTAATTTTTGTGAACACGATTAATCACCAGTCCCGATTAGTTATCAGATCAATTCCAAGTCCAGTGGATCTACTAACACGACTGAATTAAAGTCCGAATTGGGGAAAATGGGAAAAAATATTTGAGAATTATTATGTGATTATCATCTATTATTTTAACTCCATATAAACTTCATGTCATCTTTTACCTTCATTCCATTTATGTGTAATTCCAAAGTTATATAATTCATCCTACCGAACAAAAAAAAAAACTCACATAACTTTAATTTTGTATCGAGTACTAGTGATGCTTTCATCGCATATAGAGGGAGAATTATTTGACAAATCAAACGATAAATCATAAATGTATGTTCATTAATTACATGCATTCCATCAAAAGGCATGAATATAGAACTCAGATGTATTTACAATTATTCCTCTAACATTTCTTAAATCTTCGATTTCTCTATTCTGTTAAATTTGTCATTGTAAATAACATTTTCCCCGAGTATTTCACTGAATATATGAAAGAAATTAGCAGTAAGTAATCCAAATTTAAACTAGTTGAACACTCACATGGGGAAGATATCTTGTTGCAAAGCTTCCTCTACTGCTTGGACCTCTCAGAGTTACAACTATCCGAGGCCCATAAAAAATGTGAATGGTCCTAGGATTCCAAGCAGGGTGAAATCCCTTATGCATACTGACCCACATCCTTGTTTTGGGTCTTTGAAGCTGAAGCAAATTCTTGTTATATGAAGCATTGACAGTTCATCAAAGGGTGCCGTACCCGTTTTCAACATGGCCCGGACACGTGCCTTCAACACATTTTTGGATTGTGTTAGGTTTTATTTATTTTTAATTAATTGGACACGTGAGGGATACGCGAGAGACACATGGCAAACACGAGATGGACAAGGCGGGATATATTTTAAAATTAAAAAAGGGGGTATTCTAGGTAATTTAAAAAAATGAAATTAAAAGCTTAAAAAATAAAAAGAATGAGATACTAAGTGTAATTTTGAACACTTCAGTTAAAAAACTAAGAAGTAAAAAAAGTAAATAAGTTTAGTATTTGCCCTAATCCAAGTAGAAAATATTGTAATTTTTTTATTTTCAATTTATGACTTTTATGTCATGAAATAGGAAATAGGGATAAGCGATTGTCCCGTCCACCTCTTTGTGGGTTTGTTCCTTCTTTGTTGTTCCTTGCTATAAACTTCTTCCAGTGACCTTTCTTGATCAGATTCTCAATTTGATCCTTGAGGTCGATGCAGTCATCTGTGTTATGTCCATGATTTCGATGGAACCTACAATACTTGTTGCGAGGTCTGCTTGCCGGATGTGACTTCATATTTGGTGGCCACTTCAATGATGGATCATCTTGGATTTGTAGAAAAACACCCTCTATGGACATATTCAGATGGGTGTAGTTGACATGCATGTCTACATTTCTCTGACGAGGCGTTCTCTCATTTTGGTACAGAAGACTTCCTATACTTGGCATCCTCCTAATCTTTGGTGACTAGTATTGACCTTGTTAAGGCGTCTGACTTCTTATCCTCGACCTCCTTTCCCTTTTGGGTGTTCATAGCATATTACACGTTCATATGTTTTTGGGCTCTAACAAGTAAATTTTCCATACTAGTAGGTGATTCTTTGGCTAAGGAAAACAAAAATATGGAAGTCTACAAACCTCCCATGAAGGCGGTTAGAGCCACCTTATCCTCTTCTTCCTTCGTCTGCAACATTTCTGCATTGAAGCGGTTAATATAATCCCGAAGGGATTCTCCCCTTCGTTATTTTACAATGAGTAGATAGGCGGTCGGTCTACTTTGCCTCTATCGAGCAATTAAATCGCTCATGAACTGCTTGCTCATCTCTTCAAAAGCTTCAATGGATCCAGGTTTGATCTTGTTGAACCATACTCGTGCCGATCCTTTTTAAGTGCGGTAGGGAACGTCCGACACATGATATCGGCTAGTATAACATGTAGGTGCATAAATTAGTGGAAGATCTCTAAATGATCGAGAGGATCTTGGGTCCCATCGAAAGTATCCATCACAGGTATCTTGAACCTCTCTGGAAAAGGACACTTCATTATAGCTGAACTGATGGGAAGGTTGGTCTTATTGACAAGGTTATCTATGACAGATGAACCTTTTATTTTCATAACCTGCATTACATCTTCCATCTTTGCCCTGAGATCCTGAATTGTATATCAACATGGGGAGCCCCTTCTGTCTTCTCACCTACGCAGGTTGTCACGTCTGCGTGAAGTCTGGAACTACGCGGAAGAGGCGGATGGTCAACGTCTCTATGTCGACCTCCAATTCGGCTCTACTCTTCATCAACTTCATCTCTTGGGGGATTGTCATTATTTTCTTTAGCATTTCTGCCATGATCGTTTAGGTTGAGAGGATCTTGACGTACATCATGTTGATTTTATAGGGGAAACGGGCCGGCAGGGGAAACTAGTTATTGCATAATCACCGCATTTTGTTGGATCAACTGATCTAATCCTTGGTTTAAGGTTTGGACCTGCATTCCAACGCTGTGATGTGTTCCATGTGATTGGGGATGTATGTGTTTTCCCCATCCAATTCCATTTGACTGGAGTCTTGCAATGAAATTCCCTCATCGGTGGTTAACCAGGATAGCAGTACAACCATATTTTTTGAGGAAACCAATTAGTTTCCCACAAACGGCACCAACTATTGGTAAAAAAACTCACGCGATCCGGAATGACATCGTTCCTTGCAAAATCAGAGGTTGACGTCACTCTGGGGACACCGGTGTGGTGTTGACCAAAGACCCTCTGACGATCAAGTCAGTGAACTAATATGTGAAATGGAATTCAACGTACTATGACATAATATGTTTTCTTGTACTTACCTCATTCAATGTCAATCATGTATTTATAATCATCGCTCCTCTAGTTGTTACGATATTGTGGATGCAATATTTATCTTTGCAACTATCTTTTCAAAATTTAGTTGTTATAGCTTATCCCATTCAAATAGTCAAACCAGTATCTCAGTGAAATAGTCAAACCACAACAATTTTCTCATCATCAATTATTTTGAAAATACATAAATGTTTAATTTTGACATATTTATTGTTTACATGAAGAAACCATTTTAAGAAATTAGTAAATACTATAAATAATCCATAGACTATGTGAAAAAGTGCCTCAGACTCAAATGCCTTTAGATTTTGACAAACAAGATAAAGTTAATAATAAACAACATTGTTCAAAAATACATTGAGTTGTAGTTTATATAACATTATCTGGGTGTGAGGCTTATCTAACTAACACAAGTAGCTTAAACAATAATATACAAAGACCAAATTTGTTCTCTCCGAATGAAAAAGGAGATATGGCATCATCATTTTTATAGATAATTTTTTTCAAGAGAATATAGTCCTTATAAAATAAAAATTGTTAAAGTATTTTAGTGAAGAAGAATCCTATTGTTACTAAACACTCAATAGGATTTCTCTGTCATGCCCCGAAATTGCTAAGTTCCAAAACCGAATCCAAGAAACTGAGGGAATGACGTGAAAGCGAAAAAATTAAAAGGAAAAGCGGAACCACGGTAATGATTCGGACACAAATAAAATGTGAACAGTCCAAACAACATGACAACATCAATAGAGTCGATAAAAAATGTCTTAAATAAGTCTATAAGACATCATAGGAGAATTTCTAAGACATTTCGGGAAGACTCTTAAAGAATTGATCTTGAAAACCGACCAAGGGTCTAAAAGATCAAAATGAACCATCCTACCCAAACGACCATAACTTTCTCAAAACAGGTCCAAAATGAGCGATTCAAAAGCCAAAACTCAACTCCTTGAAGTCAGCCTTCCAACAATCTAAAGAACGACTCAATAAAACACCCGTAGCAAAAATTATGAGCAAAACACTAAACAGTGGTCGAGGCTGAAAAAAACTGATGCGACCAAGTGCGTGTACTTGACCAAAATGTTGAGTACTCGACTCCTGGAGCCGAACATACTTTATTTCCCCTGCCTCACTCCTTGCTTAAGGAATTTTTTCAAAAGTTTTAAATACCAAAATGTGCCATTTTGCATTCGGACTCTGTTTTCGATACCTCCGGTCCCAAAAAATAATAAACATTATAAAAATGAGTTCTTCACTTCCGGATTTTTAAAATAGTTAGCGGGGCCCGGGGGTGAGTGAAAAATGTGAATTTTTCAAAAACCCAAAATTGATAAGCTTCAAAACACTTGATAAAAACTTGAGATTTAAGCACGAGGGTCCAAATTGTAACCACCTTTACAAAATACATACTTTGAGCACAAATGATAATAATATGCCAAATCCATCCTTAAACGTCTTTTTAAATAGATTTACAATATTTTTACAAAAATGAGAGAAACGGCGCCGCAGTGCTCAAAATACATAAAACAAAAAGGAAACCTGGCTAACATGTTAGCCTCACAAAATCCTAAGCGATAAGGACCACTACTAAAAGGCCAAAAGGAAAAAATACGCGAGATCCACCGCCGAAGCTCACTCCTTGTCTCCCACCGGTGTTTTTCCTAATTTGTTTATAAATAACAGGGTAAGCAAACATAGCTCAGTAAAGAAGCACTATCCGCCTCGACTCCCGATCGTACAAGACATGCTAACTATCACAGGGTCCAATTTTCAACACTCAATTTTTGCCCTATGATGGCCTTGGTTGCACACTAAGTCAGCCAATTCTCATCACACTTAGTCAAATATACAGAATATGAATAACACACAAGTAATGTAAAGGACACACAAAATTTACAGAGGTTCACACCTCTAACCTTTCACTATATTATCAAATAGTACAAAGGAACACCTATCTCTGCAATGGAATATAAGACAACTCTATATCTCTCTCTTTTTACAGAATTCCCATTAGGGCATATATATACTATACACACACAAAATTGTCTATACAACTTATTTCCTAGGATCTGGGAGACAACCCCTCCCATAGGTGTGCTGGCATAGCCAGCCTTGTGCCACATATGTTAAGAAGTTACAACTACAAGCCATGGCAACAAACTGCACAACTATCCTATATCTTTGGATTTGTTGTGCCACATGTGATTCCTTGTCTGTATGTCACATGCCATGTGTACTGCAGCACACCTCCAAGCTATGTAAACATATGCCTTGGTCTTTGCTCATCTTGCATGCATTGTTGTTTTCATCTTGTCATGCACAAGTGTCACCAATATGGGCATGCTCTAAGCCACGTCCATGCCATGACATGCATTGCGCCCTACCATAACAATGTCAATTCGTGCATTGCTCCATGCCTTGCATTTCGAAGTCAGCCATTTGTGGTGTCATGACTTTGTCAAAAACAAGTTAGCATTGCCAAGGCTTGATATGTGGATGGTTTTCTAAGCCACGCACATTTCATGTACTCCAGCACATGCCAAGTCAAGGCAATCCTTGCCCAAAGGCAAGTTAGCACAATATTGGGCAAGGCACGCAAGGCTAGCCAAGCAAAGCACACACACAAGTACCCACATTGTCATCAACACCGCACCACCATCACAAACCCATGTCATCAAGCCAAGTGTTGTCAAACCATGCCCACGCATGTCCATAGGCCTCCCTACACATACCCTAGCCAAGGCTTGTCAAGGCCTTACTTGGTTATTGGCTGCCAACTTTTGTCAAGCTCATTTACCCCCCCCTATATATGCAAAATACACAAAAGCTACTCTGGCCAGAATAGATATCCACAATGTCTGAGGAGGAATAATGGATTTAATTAATAATTTCCAATAATCTCATTTTCCATAAGGGTGCTTCTTGATTTTTCTCCAACACTTAGTTTATTTTCTGACTTTTTCTCCCAATGTCACTCCAAGTGTCATTCTCAGCCCCCATTGTACATAGGTGCTGTCTTGGGACCTTTGCCCTTGTCACAAAGGCAAAGTCCCCACCCCCAAGTCCTCAAGGGGCTAACACTAACCCACCCCGTGGTGAATGCTACTACCCTGGGTCAAGTCCGTTGTCCCACATGGTACTCGCACTGATCTTGGACCTCAAGAATACCCCACAAGTAACCCCACAACAACAAGAACGTATAACAATCTCTATGACATACTGGAGATTTAAGGTAGGTAGTACATAACAAGTCAAGTAACAACCAAAAATCGAAAGCCTAAAGACATACATGAAGGTATCTAGCAATGTGACTCTAGGATGCTATGAATGAGAAATAGCTCTCCACTAGACCCAACCTAAATGGATAACCAACAACTCAAACCTCAATGAAACCAAAGCCTCACGTGTGTATGTGGTAGAAAAACACACGTAGGCTACACCCTATAAGGGAAAACCAAAACAATATAAAGGAGTCATTGGAGGAGCGCTCCCTCATGCAAATGCCATGGAAAATCACACATAGGTGGTTTATGTACACGCTCAAGGCAAATCACACATTCAACCTAGTTCACACGCCCCCGGCTAATCACATAAGTGCCTACTCCGATGGAGGACCGCTCCCTCATGCACATGCCCAATGAAAATCACATGAGTGCCTACCCCGCACAAGGTGACCAAGTGAAGGACCGTTCTCTCATACACACGCCCAAGACAAATCACATGAGTGTCTACACCACTTGTCACAATAACAACTTATAGCAACAACACATCACAAGAGTACTCAAAAAGGAGAGAGAGAGAGAGAGATCAAACTCGTCTTAAGGCGCCAATATACACCATACCTAGGATCGATACCATGCCTAGCATGAAATACATTCTAAAATCTAAATACCTTAACTTAGGAGTATCGCATAATTACCCTTAATAGCATGAAATTTATAACATGTAATGAGATTAATTTGGAATGGTTTTTAAGCTCATTGTGTCATCTTTTCATTAAAGTTTTAGGGTCATTCACATATTTGTCAATATCATGGTTTACACCTCATCATTAATTTCCATATTCACATAGAAGCAAATATGCATGTACAAGTGTGTTTATAACTACCTAGCATGCTTCCAAGATCATTCCAAACACCTTCAATTCATGGTTCACACATTCATAATTATCACCATACTTTAAGTATCAACTATAATAGGTTCTAGTCATGGAATCAAATAATAACATGTTTCTAATGTTACTTAAAGCTCATTTAAATCATACTTCTCATAGACATAATGATAGGAGCCGATTGCTAGCCATTCTAGGCCCCTAACTCGCTATTGTTAAGTCTTATCATTCCATTACTTGGTGTTTTTATACAGTTTGCATATCTAAGCATGTTTTAGGAGCTTAATGAATAAACGAGCTAACTTTGGTGAATTAACCAAGGTTGTACTTGTGTCTAACCGAAAGAGAGGAAAAAAGGAGTTTTCAAGCAAAAGGTGCATCCCGAAGGGCGAAACGGACATTTTTTGAAGCCAAAAATTTAGGAAACATGCTAAAAACGTGAAGGGGGTTCAAATAAAAGAAAGATTGAAACAAATAATTTTCATGAATTTTGTTACGCCTACCTACGCAAACAGCAAGAAAAAAGTGCCTAGAATTATCGTTTTTACACCTACCTACGCACAAGGCTACACCATTTTGTAGATCGGGAGTTCAATCATTTTTACACCCACCTACGCACAAGGAACTCTGTAGATCGGATGGTATTCATCAATGAGGTCCCATGAATATTGGGCTTCATGTTCCGAAAGGAGAGTGATGACTTTCTGTTTCCAGTCTGTGGGATAAAAATTTGAATGGCGCCAATGAGAGGTATAAATACCACCCATCAAGAAACCTGTTCTCATATTCCCAAACAACTCTCCAGATCTGAGCTTCTCAAGCTACTCCCAGAATCATGGGTTACAACCTATGAGAAAACACACCAACACCCGAAGCCAGTACAGTCCATCAACCCCACTTTCACCACCAAACTTGATGGTTCCGTTGAGATCTCTTTCCCCAAGCCAGATACTCCTTCTTCAAATTCTCTTCCCATATTTTCATCACGTTTCCCGGAGATTAACATGATATCTCCCTCAGCTTTTCAAAACCAAATTCCAATCAGCTCTTTTCAAAATGATAGACCAATGATAATTTGAGTAGGCGGCACAGGAAGTTTGGATAATAGACTCTCTGTCCTCTTTCCAATCAAGTTTTTTGGCGTAGGCAGCAGATGGAAATTCCTAGAATTTGAGTTTTTGTCCGATTCAACTTCTGTTGACTTGTCTTCGACTCCAACACTTCCAAACACGTGTATAAGGTGTATTTACATCAGATTAAAGGGGTTTGGCTCACAATTGAAGAGAAACACATCAAAGAGGAATCCTACTCTAAGTAAGACAAGTATAATACAAACATAACTCTTCTCAACTTCGTCTATAAATACCAAGGTCTAATTCAGATCTAGAGAGCTTGGAAATACATAATTTTCAGAGCACTATCTCTGAAGATTTATATCTTTTGAATAAATGAGCCATTCAGAACCTAGAGATCCAAAACAGAAGATCATGGAGAGCGTTTCTACATCATCAATGCAGTCTCCTACCACCATTAGCAACTAAACCGGTATCTGGGTTTTCTAACAAAACAATAGTCAAATAATGTATTTTATTTATTTATTTCAATTGTAACGAGGGAAAACTGAAAACCACACATGTGATGATTGTGTATATGAGAGACCGTAGTTATTTAACATAAGAGTTTTATATTTATTCTACTATTGTCTTAGACTGAATGAATGTATTATCTCAATCAATCATGTTTATTCAATATGGGCTGGAACTCGGATGTCTAAATCATGATTTTCTACAAAATGATTTTTAACACTCGAAACCCTAGGTTTACACTGGTCATGCCTCGGTAAAGTGATATAGACATGCTTTAGTTTAATTTCATGTTGTAGGAGTAGATTAGAATAAAGTAGTTTCCATGCATTAATCACACATTGTTCGGAGATGAGTTGTAGCGAATCCAGTTCATGGTATCTCTTTGGGGATTGTATTTGACTATTTTAAGTATAATCTAATTCATATGTGATGGATCGCCTTCTTACAAGTGATTAAGTAGATAGCTACATTATTCGGTTAGTGGTGGAATAGGAAAATTCTAGTTTTTCTGTACTCCGAATCACAAACACAATTTACTTGTTGCTTTTAGTTAGTTTAATTAGATCATAGATTTCAAAACCAAACAAAACCTTTTTCAAAATGTAAGAACATTTATAGTATTATTTGTGATTAATATGTTCTAGACAATAACTATGTTGAGTGAATTGTCATGTTGAATGAATTGTGGAGTCGGGAAGGGTTAATCGGCATTGGTAAGCTTCGTCAAATTCAAATCAAGCCTAAAGAAGTGAAGAAGAAGCTAGCAAGATTGAGTAAAAAATGCCTCCCGGAGGGCTAAAATGACATTTTTCTAAGCCGAAACTTCGAAAAACATTCCAATGGAGTCGAGAGGGTTCAAATGGTGCTATTTCCAAGAAAAGTGGTTTCTATGAAAAATGATACGCACCACCTACGGACCTAGTACCTAAAAGTGTCTAGAAAATGCTATTTTAACGGACCATCTACGGACCACCAAAAGAGGTTTACGTGCCACCCGTAGGAAGCCTACGTTCCACCCGTAGGGCACCTATGGGCCACGTGAAGTTAGGGCTACGTGATCATGTTGTGAAATTCATATTTTGACCCCGAGTTGATTTCTCTTGATGTGGTTGCGACTCTGAACATTGATATACGTGATATATACATATTGAATACCAGATCAAATGATTTTTCTTAGTTTGATCTGAAATTACTAAAAAGGTTAAACCTAGGTGTAAGAACATTTATTTATGTAATGACATTATTCTGATTGAAAACCATGTTGAGAGTTGTCAGTTTTAGATCGAGTTGTTAAAGCGTTGTATGGTAAGGAGTTTATGTGTCAAATCAAATATAAAGTGGTGAAGATACAGGAGTGGAACAACGGTTGGAAGCGATAACGTATTAAAACTATGTTTGCACAAATGGTTTGTTCCACCGAGTACTTGGTGAGAACATTACCGAGTACTCGGTAAGTTACGCACGTTTGCGTGGATGTTAGAATATCACTAGAATGTTTTGCGAACTTGCGCACACTTACGCACGCATACAAGTTCACCGATTACTCGGTAGAACAACCACCGAGTACTCGGTAAGTGGCAAACTGCAATAAATTGGAAATTATGATTGTATTTTTGGAAGGGTTTGTCTTGTTGTGCAATTAGCTCCTAACCACTTTGGGACATGATTTGAAGTTATTATCAGTATATTGGACTATCATTGACATATTTATTTATATTTGGAAGATTTTATGGTGCAAATACGAATCCTGATTGGAAAATGATTCTTACCATTAATTGAAGACTCTTCTCTATTTATATGACTTAAACCTAAGAGAAGAGGGTTATTTTTTGAGAGATCTCTGTAATTCTTCTACAGATTCATATAATTCTACAGAGATATATATAGAGATAAAATTATTGAGTGATTATCTATTTTCTAGTTCTCTCTTGGTTTTAGTTTTTCCAATTGTGCTTCTACACCAAAGATTGTTATACACAATTGGATGATCTAGTTGCTGAAAAATCATCACACCACCATGATCAAAGTAGGAGGCTTCATGATTCTTTGATCCGTTGAGAAGCGAAGTCGACAAAGTACGGAGATCGGAGTGAGAGCTTGGTGGAGCGCGAGTGATTCAAGACTTTCAGACATCGAGTGGAGAAAGGAAGATCATGAGTGATTTGTAAGTCTAGAACTTCATAGAGTCTTATATTTCTTGATTCATAGTGCATCGATACCTGAGCGTATCCATGATTTTTTACTTGGAGTCTTTCCAAGGGGTTTTCACGTAAATATATTGGTGTCGTCTCTGATTTATTTTCTGCACTTATTTTTATTATTGCGTGGATTATATTGTGATAGAATTTAATTTAATTTTACTATTCCATAATTAATATTTTAACTTGTCAATTAATTCATAAAAAAACATATTCCCCCCCCCCCCCCCCCTCCTGGCTTAGTTCACCATCTTCTAGGTAATTTCAATTGGTATCAGAGTAAGGTTTGCCCTGATTTAGGTTAATGACCTAGGGTTAGATCTTGAACTTAGATGATGGATGTACCTCGTGAAGGAGGTTCCATATCTAGGTCCCTTTGTTTGATGACTCTAATTATACATATTGGAAAGCTAAGATGAAAAAAATTCTTGAAATCTCTTTATGAGAGAGCATAGCTTGTTATAGAGATAGGTTATTCACCTCCCACTGTGATAGACGCTACTACTAATAAATCTAAATTAAAATCGGCTAACGAGTGGACTATTGCTGAAACAAACAGTTCTAATTGGAACTCTAAAGCCTTGAATGCTTTAAACAATGTCGTTACCGCTAGTGAATTTAATAGAATTGCTACATGCAAAAATGCCAAAGAAGCTTGGGATATTCTTCAAGTAACTCATGAAGGGACTTCAAAAGTTAAAGAATCGAAACTTCAAATCTTAAATTCTAAATTTTAACAACTTAAAATGGAAGAAGATGAAATTTTTGCGGACTTCAAGGATAAACTAACCGATATAGTAACGAGTTGTCATAATCTAAGAGAGCCTATTCCTGAGACTACTATAGTGAAAAATATTCTTAGGACTCTCCCTGAACATTTTCGGTCTAAGGTTACTGTCATCTCGAAAGTAATGAGTCTTAAAGAAATTAAACTTGAATAATTGGATGGAAATTTTAAATCCTATGAGATGGAGATGTTCAAAAATCCCCTTAATAAGTCTAGCAGGTTAAAAGAGAAGAGCCTAACTTTTAAAACTACTAAGGAGGATCCTATTGAGTCTGATGAGGAAGGTGATAGTGGTTGAAGACAGTTTGACGTGATTATGAAACAGTTTTATAAGTTTTTAAAATCTTCTTGTAGTCAAGAAATGATTAAAGGACAAAAATTTGAAGATAAATCATATGATCATAAAAATAAAAATAAAGTCCAAAATCAGAATGACAAGTTTGACCCTAAGAAGAAGAAACCTAAATGTTTTGAGTGTCAAGGTTTTGGTAAAATAGCTACGGAGTGCGCTAATAAGTTAAAAATGATGAAAGGTCTAGTTGTTACATGGGATGATAGATCAGATGATGATACAACTAGTGATTCTATTGAGTCTAATTTGGATGATAGGTATAAGGATTTTATTGCACTTGCAGCACAAAGTAAGGAGTTTGAAGAAATTGCTACAAGATGGACAATGTGTGGGGATGAAGATTTTGAGAATAATGAAGATCGTGGGGATTCGTATGAAGATGTATACCATAAACTCTATGAAAATTCCACACATCTTAGCTAAGAATTCTCAAAATTTATAGTTAGACTTAAAAGTGTTGACAAGGAAAGACGATCTTTAAAAGAAGATTTAACTAATATTACATTTTCCCTAAATCAACTTCAGATACAAAGAGCTCAATGGTCTGAAGAATTGATTAAGTCTGAAAAAGAAAGGACGCATGCTTTGAAGAGTGTAGATGATCTAAATAAGGAATTGGTCACTCTGAGGTCTGATATGATTGAGAAATCTACGAGAATTGAGGTATTAGAAAAGGAATTGAAGGATGCTAACTCAACTATTTATAAATGGTCTAGTGGAACCCTTAAGCTTAATCATATGTTGAGTGTAGGTAAATCTGTGGGAAACACTAAAGGATTGGGATTCGTAAGAACAACGAATAATTCAAATGTTATTCCCAAAGCTACCTTTGTTAGAGATTCTCAAGTAGCATATAGTTTTTCTCAAGGTAATTCTAATATAAGAAACATTCCTCCTGTTAAGAAGAATTCTAATATCCAATCTTATGTTAGAAAATCAGTTGAGAGTAAACCTCCCTTTACCTCTACGTATCATAAAAAATTTGATAATGATTTTCAAAATTTTGTTCCTATATGTCATCATTATGGTGTGAAATGTCATATTTGACCTATGTGCTTCAAATTAAGAGGAAGAAATTTGAATTCACGAACAAATCAAAGAACTCAAAGAAGACACAATGTTGAAGATCAAGTTAGGGTTTTGAGTGAAGAGGTAAAGAATTTGCCTAATTTAGCAAGTAGAACACCTAAAATTAGACAAACATGGGTTAAGAAATGTGAGCTACATTATTTTGTTGCCAATACTATCTTTAGAGCATGTGATTCTAGTTCATGGTGTTTTGATAGTGGATGCTCTAGGCACATGACTGAAAATAAGTCATTGTTTGGTGATTTCAAGGAAATTAATGTAGGAACTGCTACTTTAGGTAATGGGAAAAAATCTAAATTTTTAGGAAAGGGCACAATTGTTTTTTTTGGTCTACCTAGATTAGAAGATGTTTATTATGTTAATGACCTAAAGGCTAATTTCCTTAGCATTAGTCAAATATGCGATAATAACCATAATGTCAATTTCATTTTTGATAAATGTTATATTATTGATTATGTTTGAAATTGTGTTATGGAAGGTATACGTACATCAGATAATCGTTATTACATTTTTCCTATACATTGTTTTGAGAAAGATCTAGAGTTTATATTCACATATTCTCAATTGAGAAACATCTTTACAAAACCATTAGATTTTCAAAAGCATGCGTGTTTTAGGAAATCTAGTGGTATGTTCTATTTAGAATAGATGTCTTCATATGTATCATTCTAGGAATATCTTGCATTATTCTTTATCCTAGAATTTATACATTATCATGTATTGTTTTAGTGCATTTTTATTTTTGTTTATTATTATGCATGCATCATATTTTATTATTACTTTTAGGATTTTTCATGTATACATTATGACATAAAATACCATAAAAATTATAAAATAAAAATTATTAGCATGTTGAGCTTGGCTAAGGGTACAAATGGTTGGCATATTTCACTATATTCTCATATTTACTTTTCTTATTATGCTTATGGGAATTGAAATTGTTAGTTTGACATGAGGATATGAGTTATTCATTTGACATGTTTAAGTATTATTTTTAGAACTCATTAAACTTGGGTGTTTGTTTTTCTTCGGAGATGATTGTAATACATGTTGAAACTTTTAGTCTTTCTCATCTAATCCGAAATGATATGTAGGTTCATGAGCTATGCTAGAATGATCTATGCTTTTGAATACCTTTTGCATGCTTATGAATGTTGTGGTAATGTTGAGAAGAGGAAAGAATGAAATAATGAAATATATGAAAAAAATTAAAAATACAAAAAAATAGTTTTTCAATTTGAGTAATCGGACCTCCTACCACAAAGTAGCAAAGTGTTCGCGTAAAAAGGGGAGAAAGCTAATGAGCATAAATTCCAAGAAAGAAGCTCAGGCCTAGTTGGTCGGGACTAAAAATCCTCGCTAGAAAGTCTAGAGCTTAGAAAGACGAAAAGGGATAAAGTGAAAAGGTGCAAAAGATTAAATTGTGAGACATTTAAAAGCAATAAGGTCCGAGCTAAATATTTGACTTCTAGTTTAGGTTTAGGACCAAAGTATCATCACAGTAAATAAGGAAATTATTAGAATTAGTACGTATTGCTTTCATCTTAGTTGTTTGCTTGCATTTGAATATTTTTCATATATGCAAAAACTATGAAAAGCTTGTTTTATGACTGCTTATAACTACAAGGTATATGTGATGATTTTCTTTACTACTGTGTGTATAATAGCTAAGTCAAATATGCAAATATGATGTGTTAATGATTCGCTCATTGTCTCTACTGCATTGCTCACATGTTTCTAAAAACATTTTTTTTATTAAGCATTTTGCATTCATGCAATAGATTTAAGTTCATGCATCGTAGAGATTTTTTTTACCCGACAATCTGAATATATCATTTTGAGTTCTATAACTTAATATAAGCTTTGCTTGGATTCTCTAGTCTTCTCGTATATTTCCCAATATTTTCACTTAGTCTATTATCTTTCAATTTGTTTGATTATTTTTATTGTTATTTAATTACTTGTCATTTCAGTGACAAAAATGGGGAGAAGCATTTAGTAAGGGGGAAATATATACAGTTAAAGGGGAGAAGAGTATTTAATTGAGGGGGAGAATTAGTTGTTATTGATTAATGATCATTATACTTCATGTTAATATTATTCATTTTGTTTATGATCATTTAATATGTATTATTCCTGCTATTTGTTTTCCACACTTGCGTTTCAGAGGTATGTTTTTTTAAGTGTTGTGATTGCAGGATTCGTAAATCATCATGAGATCAAAAGAAAAGAAAAGTCTATGTCTATGTTTGTTGGTGTGTGTTCATAGGTATAAACTTTATTTTATTTGTCTCATGATGATATATTTATAAAACATGTTTTTGTCTCATAAATGACAAGGGGGATATTGTAAGAATATTTATTATGTAATGACTTTATTCTGATAAAAAACCATGTTGAGAGTTGTCAGTTTTAGATCGAGTTGTTAAAGCGTTGTATGGTAAGGAGTTTATGTGTCAAATCAAATATAAAGTGGTGAAGATACAGGAGTGGAACAACGATTGGAAGCGACAACGTATTAAAACTATGTTTGCACAAATCGTTTGTTCCACTGAGTACTCGGTGGGAACTTTACCGAGTTCTCAATAATTTGCACACGTTTGAGTGGATGTTAGAATATCACTAGAATGTTTTGAGAACTTGTGCACACTTACGCACGCATACAAGTTCACCGAGTACTCGGTAGAACAGCCACTGAGTACTCAGTAAGTGGCAAACTACAATAAATTGGAAATTACGATTGTATTTTTGGAAGGGTTTGTCTTGCTGTGCAATTAGCTCCTAACCACTTTGGGACATGATTTGAAGTTATTATCAGTATATTGGACTATCATTGACATATTTATTTATATTTGGAACACTTGATAGTTGAAATATAAATCCTGATTGAAAAATGATTCTTACCATTAATTAAAGACTCTTCTTTATTTATATGAGTTAAACCTAAGAGAAGAGGGTGGTTTTTTGAGAGATCTCTGCAATTCTTCTACAGATTCATATTCTTCTACATATATATATATAGAGAGAAAATTATTGAATGATTATATATTTTCTAGTTCTCTTTTGGTTTTAGTTTTTCCAATTGTGTTTCTACAACGAAGATTGTTATGTACAATTGGATGATCTAGTTGCTGAAAAATCATCACACCACCATGATTGAAGCAGAAGACTTCATGATTCTTTGATCCGTTGAGAATTGGAGCCGTCAAAGTATGAAGATTAGAGTGAGAGCTTCGTGGAGCGCGAGTGATTCAAGACTTTCAGACGTCGAGTGAAGAAAGGAAGATCAGGAGTGATTTATAAGTATAAAACTTCATAGACTCTTGTACTTCTTGATTCATAGTGCAACGATACCCGAGCGTATCCGTGGTTTTTTACTTGGAGTCTTTCCAAGGTTTTTTCACGTAAAAATATTAGTGTCGTCTCTAATTTATTTTCTGCACTTATTTTTATTATTGTGTGGATTATATTGTGATAGAATTGAATTTAATTTTACTATTCCATAATTAATATTTTAATTTGTCAAAAATTCATAAAATGCATATTCACCCCCCCCCCCCCCCCCCTTCAGGCTTAGTTCACCATTTTCTAGGTAATTTCACTAGGGTTTCTCCTGAGCATTGTCTATAAATACCAAGGTCTTCTACAAATGTGAGAGAACCTTTGAGCCTTTGAGAGATCTCTTCAAGTTTTTTATAGATTCATATTCATCTACAGAGATAGAGATAGAGATAGAGAGAGAGAAATATCATTGAGTGATTTCATATCTTCTAGTTATCTTTTCTTTTGGGGTTGATTCACAATTGAATGACCTAGATTATGGAAAAATCAACACACCTTCTTGTGCAATGTGGTTGCTTTGATCCGTTGAGTAACGAAAGCATCTGAGTACAGAGATCGGAGTAGAAGGCTTTGTGATTATTTGATCCATTGAGAAGCAGAGTCATTAGAGTATGGAGATCGAAGTGAGAGCTTTATGGAGCGCGAGTGAATCTAGACTTTCAGACGTTGAGTGAAGAACAATAAATTACAGCGGTTGTAAGTTATATTTTTATAGAGTCTGTACAAATTCTCTGATTCATAGTGTTTCGATACCCGAATGTATCCGTGGTTTTTACTTGTAGTCTTTCCAAGGTTTTTCACGTAAAAATCTCTGTGTCTTCTCATGATTAATTTTCTGCACTTATATTCATAATTGCTCGATTTAATCTGATTAGAGAATTATGATTTTTGACCGATTAAAATTGAATTTCCGCTAGATAATTTTAATTAATCATTAAATCGACGAAAAGTCTATTCACCCCCCTCTAGGCCATTTTCATTGAGCGTCTAGGTAATTTCAATTGGTATTAGAGTATGGTTCCCCGTTTTAGGTTAACAACCTATGGTTAGATTTTGAACTTAGACGATAGAGATTCCTCGTGAAGGAGGTTTCATATCTATGTCCCCTTTGTTTGATGGCTCAAATTATACGTATTAGAAAGTGAGGATGAGAGAGTTTTTGAAATTATTAGATGAGAGAGCTTGGATGGTCGTAGAGGTAGGATACTCACCTCCTACTGTGATGGATGCAATGACTAATCAATTAAAACCAAAACCATCGAGTGAGTGGACTGTCTCTGAGACGAACAGTGCTAATTGGAACTCAAAGGTGTTGAATGCATTATACAATGTTTGTGACTGTTAGTGAATTTAATAGAATTGTCACATGCGAGATTTCCAAAGAAGCGTGAGATATTCTCCAAGTAACTCATGAAGGAATTTCAAAGGTTAAACAATCAAAACTTCAATTCTAAATTCTCAATTTGAATAGCTGAAAATGGAGGAGGATGAAGTCTACGCTGACTTTGAGGCTATACTTACTGATATTGTCACAGGTTGTCACAATCTAAGTGAACCAATTCTTGATACAACCATAGTGAAGAAAATTCTTAGATCTTTACCTGAATATTTTGATCTAAGGTTACTGTCATCTTAGAGGTCACGAGTCTTAAAGAAATTAAGTTTGAAGAATTTGTAGGGAACTTAAAATCCTATGAAATGGAAATGTTCAAAAATCCCCTTAAGAAGGCTAGTGGCACAAAAGAGAAGAGCATAGCTTTCAAAACCACTAGGGAGGATCGTGTTGAATCTGATGGAGAAAGTGAGTCTGAATGATATTGCCATATTTGCTAAGAGGTTGAACAAATTTGTTAAGGCTAAGAAGAATGGCCAATGACAAAAATTTGGAGATAGGTTGGGTGAGTCTAGAAATAGAAATAAGACTCAAACTCGAAAGGACAAGTTTATCTTAAAAAGAAAAAACCTCAATGTTTTGAGTGTCAAGGATATGGTCACATAGCTGCGGAGTGTGCAAACACTTTGAAAAAATCCAAAGGTTTAGTTGTCAGTTGGGATGATGAATCTGATAATGGATCAGCTAGTGATACGACAAACTCGGAAGTTGGTGATGATTCTAAGAATTTCACCGTGCTTGCAGCACAAAGCAAGGAGATTAGAGAAGTTGTTACAAGTTAGGCGATGTCTGGAGAGGAAGGTTCTGAAAGTGATGAAGATTACGATGACATGATTTAAGAGTCTTATAACAAATTACTTGATAAGACTACACAATTTCACAAAAATTACATGAAACTGTTGACTAAAAGTCTTAACATTTACAAAGAGTTGAATTCTTTAAAAGACGAATTAGCAAATAGTTCTCAAACTCTAAATCTCCTATAGACTCAAAAGACAAAATTGTTTGAGGAATTGAATAAGTCTGAACAAGAAAGGACTCAAGCTTTGGAGATAGTAGATGGTCTCAAGAAGAAATTAGTTGCAAAATCTACTAAGATTGAAATGTTGGAAAAATAATTGAAGAATGCTACCTCAATGATTCATAAATGGTGTAGTGGAACTCTTAAGCTTGATCATATGTTGAGTATGGAAAAATCTGTTCGAAATACAAAGGGACTAGGTTTTGATGAAGTTTCGTATAATTCGAACGTTGTTTCGAAAACTACCTTTGTAAAAGCTTCCCATGTACCTTCTAGTTCTTCTCAAGGAAATTTGAATTAGAATTCTAATGTTCAATCCAATGTCATAAGAATTATTCAAAGCAAGCCTTCCTTTATCTCAAGATATCCTAGGAGGTCGACTGATGGAGTTTAGAGGTTTATTCATATTTGTCATCACGGTGGTATGAAAGGTCACATTCGACCTTCATGTTCGAAGCTAAGAGGAAAGGTTCTACAATTAGTGAAGGAACCAAGAGTTCAATAGGGAGATTTTGTTCAAGATCAAATTAGAGTGCTGAGTGAAGAGGTGAAGAATTTGTCAAAATTGGTAAATAATGCTCCAATGATAAAGAAGGCATGGATCAGAAATGGTGAGCTACACTACTTTGTAGTTCATACTGCACTTAGAGCATGTAATTCTAGATTTTGGTATCTGGATAGTGGATGTTCGAGGCATATGACTGGAGATAAGTCATTGTTTGGATTTCTCAAGAAGTTTCATGGTGGGATTGTTACTTTTGGTGATGGAGAGAAGTCGAAAGTTCTAGGAAAATGTACCATTGTGGTTTCTTGTCTACATAAGAAGATGTGTTGTATGTTGAGGGTTTAAAAACAAATTTGTTGAGTATAAACCAAATATGTGATAATAATCATAATTTCAATTTCTCTCCTGATAAGTGTTCGATCTTTGATTCTTCTGGAAAGTATGTGATAGAAGGTATGCGTTCATTTGATAATTGTTATTGCATTGTTCCTGATTCTGAATTATCTTGTAATATAGTTAAACTTGATGAAGTTAAGATTTGGCACTAGCGAATGGGACATTAATTTTCAGGATTTAACGGAGATCACTAAGAGTGAAATTATCAAAGGTGTCCCTAAGCTTGTTTATGGAAAATGGATTGTGTGTGGACCATGTCAGAAGGGTAAACAAGTTAGATGTTAGCACAGGAAGATAAATACCATTCGTACTTCAAGACCTTTAGAGTTATTGCATATTGAATTAATGGGTCCCACTAGGACCATGACCAAATGAGGAAAAAAGTATATTTTTGTAATGGTTGATGATTACTCTAGATTTATATGGGTTAGATTTTTTAATGAAAAGTATGAAGCTGTTGAAAATTTAAAAAAAAATTTGTTTGAAAATCCAAACTGAGAAGAATTATCCCATTACTAGAGTGAGGAGTGATCATGGAAAGGAGTTTGAAAATTCAGTGATTCATACTTTTTTGTGATGAAAGAGGAATAAAGCTTGAATTTTCAGCATCACATACTCCATAACAAAATGGAGTGGTTGAGAGGAAGAATAGAATTCTTCAAGAGATGTTCCTAGGTATTTTTAGGCCGAGGCAGTGAACACGGCGTGTTACACCTTGAATAGAGCCTATCTTAGGCCTGACACTGCAAAAACTTCTATGAACTGCGGAATGGCAAGAAACCGAATGTGAAATATTTCTAGGTTTTTTTAGCAAAATGCTACATTCTTAGAGATCATGAGTCCATTGGAAATTTTGAGTCTAAGAGTGATGAAGGAATATTTCTGGGGTATTCATTGACAAGTCAAGCGTATAGGATTTTTAACCTTAGAACTCAAACTATGATGGAATATGCCAATGTAGTAGTTGATGACTCATATGTTGATGACTGTCTGACATCTATAGAGGAGGAAGAGAGTGAGTCGTTCTTTCAGTTAGGAAATGATTCTTCAGTTGTTGGGAAAGAGGACACCATGGTTCATGATGATATTTCTAGTCTTACAGAATCGCATGATCGAACTTGTGATGTTTAGGCTACTCCTTCTAAAGAACCATTTGTAAGGGTACCATCCTTTGGATAATGTCATAAGATCTATTGATCAGATGATGGTGACCTAAAGAAAGGCTAGGAATGAAGTCTCGTATGCATGTTATACATCTTTCTTAGAATCATAAATGTCAAAGAAGCTTTTCAAGATAGTGAATGGATAAATGCTATGCAAGAAGAACTTCAATAGTTTGTTAAAAATGATATGTGGTATCTTATGCCAGACCGAAGGAGATGAATATGATACGTACCAAATGGATATTCAAGAATAGAAAAGATGAAAATATTACAGTTTTTAGGAATAAGGCTAAGCTTGTTACTCAAGGTTATACTCAGTTGGAGGGTATAGACTTTGATGAGACTTTCGCTCCAGTGGATAGACTTGAATCTTTTTGGATTCTATTTGCTATTGCATGTCATCTTGGATTCACGTTGTATCAGATGAACGTAAAGAGTGCATTCTTGAATGGCATTCTTCATGAAGAAGTGTATGTGGAGCAGCCAAAAGGATTTAAAGATCCTCATTGTTCTGGTCATGTGTATAAGCTTAAAAAGGCTTTGTATGGGCTGAAGCAAGCTCATAGAGCTTGGCATAAAAGTTTGACCGACTATCTGGGAACATGTTTTATTCGAGGGGGAGTGAATAAAACACAATTTATTCAGAAAATTGAAAGTGATACAGTTGTTGCTCAAATCTATGTTGATGATATAGTGTTTGGTTCCACTTCTGATAGACTTGCTCATTATTTTGGAAATCAAATGACACATGAATTTGAGATGAGCGTGATTGGTGAATTGAACTTCTTTCTAGGGCTTCAAATTAGACAGTTGAATGATGGAATTTTTATTTATCAAACTCGTTATGCCTTAGATTAGACAGTTGAATGAACTTCTTTCTTGGAATTTTTATTTCTTAAACTTCTGATAGCTAAGGATGCTTGAACTCCTATGAGTACAAGTGTCAAGCTTACCATAGATACTAAAGGCAAAGATGTCGATCCTACACTTTATAGGAGTACGATTGGGAGTTTGTTGTACTTGATTGTCAGTCGACCTGACATAACTTTTAGTGTTGGTTTGTGTGCATGTTATCAGGCAAGTCCTAAGGAGTCTCATATTACTGTGGTAAAAATAATTATCAATTATGTTAAAGGAGCAATGAATTATGGATTATGGTATCCATCAGGGACTAACACTGAAATCGCATCTTTTTCTAATGTTGATTGGGACGGTAATGTTGATGATAGAAAAAGTTCTAGTGGAGGGTGTTTTTATATTGGTAATTGATTAGTTGCTTGGCATAGCAAGAAGGAAAATTGTGTTTCCCTTTCCACTGCTGAGGCTGAGTATATAGCAGTTGGTAGTTGTTGTACTCAGGTTTTGTGGATGCTACAGATATTGGAGGATTATGGTTTTTCCCAAAGGACGATGACTATGTTATGTGATAACACGAGTGCTATAAATATTTTTAAAAATCATGTTCAACACTCTAAGACAAAACATATAGATATTCGACATTATTTCACTCGAGATCTTGTTAAAGATGGTATAGTGTCTCTAGAATTTGTATCCACAGATTCTCAGTTGTCAGATATCTTTACAAAATCATTAGATTTTCAAAAGCATGTTAGTATTAGGAAATCTATTGGTATGCTTTCTTTAGAATAGATATCTTATTATTTGTCATTCTAGGAACACATTGCATTATTTTCCTAGAATTGATAGATAATCATGTATTTGTATAATATTTATTCATGCATGCATTTGAAAAGAAAAAAAAATAATCATAAAATAATTTTTTTTTGGAATAATAAGATTGGCTAGAGTGCAAACAGTTGTCATATTTTACTTTATTCTCATATTTACTTGTCTAATTATGCATCTTGATCGAAGCCAAATATCATATATTTAAGACTCCTAATTATACATTGTTGTCTATGATTATCATTATATTGGTGCTTTTATACGGTTTTCGTGTTTTAAGATATTTCAGGCAATACTATGTAAAATGAGTTTAATTCGGTGAATTAACTGGATCTGTGACTCAAGATTGTTCGAGAGTCGAAATGATGAATAAAAGACCTATAAAAGACCAAAAAAAAGTCAAGGATACAAAAGGACTGAAGGAGAATAAAGCTAAGAAGAGAAACGGAACAAAGAAGATGAAATGAAAAAATTAAGGTGAAGAACTATCGAGTACTCGGTAGATCCTTCACCGAGTACTCGGTAGAGTGCGAAAGACTGTGCACTTGCGTGGAGGAAGTAAAATTTCCCCGAGAGTTTTATCGCACCTGCGCTTGTTTTCGCGAGACCTGGAGTCTACCGAGTACTCAGTAGAGGCTTCACCGAGTACTCGGTAAACCATGATGCGACCAATAAATTCAGTAATCTGTATACACATCTGTGGGACCCATTTCAACCAAAATCAACATGGAATGATCTTTAGGCTATTTTAGATGCAATATTGACCATATGAAGATATTATATATCATTCTTCAATATACATCACAAGATACATTCCTGACTTAACCGTGAAGCAATCAGATTACCAAATAAAGACGCCTTTGTTTTCTATAAAAGAGAGGGGTCTCCCCTACAACAGAGGAGAATCGACGGCCAAGGAATAGAAGGGGAAAACTTGTGCGATCAACGAAGAAATCCAAGACGTCTTCCACTTATGATTCTGAGTTTGGTCGTTCTTGTTTTATTTTTCATGTATAGTTAATTCGCTCGGCCAAGGCCAAGAGGAAACCCTAGTCATATTCAACTTTATGGTTTTCAATTGTAGACATTGTTGAGTATTTTAGTTAATAATTTATCCTTCTTATTATTACATGTATGTTATGCTTTCAATTTTATATGCTTTAACCGAAACTAAAATTGAACGTATTTCATTCCTAGTGTATAGGTTACTTGTGTTTAACCATGAACATGTAATCTACTTGGAAATTTAAGAAGAAGATAATAAATTATAATTATTTATGCCTGACCACGGATAGATAGTTGTGATTTGTATTTTCCTTCAACGATTTATTTATTATTTCTGGCCAAGATAATAAATTATTGAATTAAACATATGCCCTAACCCGGATAGACCATCTATGAACTTAATAATTAGTATTATTTAGATGTGTGAAAATTAATCAGATATTTAATTAGTTTATAATTAACAATCAGAATTGTGATGATTAATGGTCGAATGAATGCCTTGGTATTATTTTTGTATCATTGTATTTATATAAGTGTTACTAAAATCATCAATCTTTTGTTGATTTAGTTAAATAATAATTTTTGGAACAAAGTTATCCTAATCAATCCTCGTGGGAACGATCTCGCAAATGTAAACCACAACTACATTTGATTCGTATACTTGCGAGTTAAATTTGATTTAGTTTTAATCTATTTATTTAGGTTGATCCAAATTTCACATCACATATTGGAGGAGAGATATCAGCCTGCTCTAAGGTTTTTGGATATTCACTTGACATGATTATTTTATGTTAAAAAACCTTAATCTTAGGTGCTTGTTTTACTTCGGAGATGATCGTAATGCAAGCTAAAACTATTATTCTTTTTTATTTAACCCGAAGTGATATGTAGGATCATGAGCTATGCTAGATTAATCTATGCTTTGGAATACTTTTTGCATGCTTATGAATATTGATGTGATGTTGAAAGAAGAGAAAAGGAAGAGATGTTTAAAATATAGAAATGCAAAAAGTTGTTCTTCAATCTGAGTAACCGGACCTTTTGTCTCAGTAAGCATTGAGTGTTCGCGTAAAAATGGGAGAAGACTAATGAGCGTAAATCCCAAGGAAGAAGCTCGGGCCTAGTTGGTTGGGACTAAAAATCGTCGTTGGAAAGTCCGGAGCTTAGAAAGATAAAAAAAGATAAGGTGAAAAGGTGGATAGAATAAATTATTTGATTTTTTTTAGCAATAAGGTTCAAATTAATGATTTGACTTCTAATTTAGATCTTGGATTGAGTTATCATCATGGTTGGTGAGGGGATTATCAGAATTATTGTGTATTATTTTCATCGTACCTTAGTGCTTGCATATGAGAATTTATATATATATATATATATATATTTGCAAAACTTGACTTGTGCATTCTTGAGTCTATAAGGTATGTGTGCTGATTTTTTTCACTACCGTGTGTATAATAGCTGTGTTAAATATGAGAATATGATGTGTTAATGATTAGTTTGTTGTCTCTACTGCCTTGCTCACATATTTCAAAATAAAAAAATATTTTTATCTTATTTTATTCATGACATTTTGTAATCATGGGTTATCCATTGTAGAGATATTTGTTACTCGAGAATCTGGATATAATCTTATAGAGTATTTTATCTTCATATTTAGTGTTTGGTCTTAGATTCTCTAGTGTCTCATTTGTTATCTTTTCCCTATATTTTAATTGATATATCTTTGCTTCTCATTTCAGTGATAAAAAGGGGGAGATGTATTAAGCAAGGGGGATATATTGTTTGGTTAAAGGGGAGTATATTCTCAGAGGGTGAAGTAGTATGTTTATACTATGTATATGTTGATGATCATTATGTTTGCATTGTTGTTATGATTTTCTTATGATCATTATATATGTTTTCCACAGATGTTTTTCATGGTATGTTTAGTGTTGTGGTTGCAGGATTGGAAGATCGTCATGGGGACAATTTGATATTCTATGTCTATGTTTGTTGGTGTGTGTTCATAGGTATATATATTATGTTGTTATTTGTGAGGCTTTGTAAAATATGGTTTTGTCTCAGAAATGCCAAGGGGGAGATTGTAAGAACATTTATAGTATGTGTAAGAATATTTATAGTATCATTTGTCATTGGCATGTTCTAGACAATAATCACGTTGAGTGAATTATAGATTCGGGAAGAGTTGATCGGCATTGACAAACTTCGTCAAATTTAAATCAAGCCTAAAGAAGTGAATAATACAAGATAAGTGAAGAAGATGCAAGATTAAGTAAAAAGTGCCTCCCGGAGGGCTTAAACGATATTTTTTGAAGCCAAAACTTCAAGAAACATTCCAATGGAATCGAGGGGGTTCAAACGGTGCTATTCCTAAGAAAAGTGGTTTCCATAAAAATTGATACGCCCAGTAGCTAAAAGTGGCTAGAAAATGCTATTTTGACGGACCATTTACAGACCACCAAAGGAGGTCTACGCGCCGCTTGTAGGAAGCCTATATGTCGCGAGTAGCCTAAGCCTACGCGTCCTGCGTAGGTCACCTACGGGCCGCTTGTAGTTAGGGCTTCATGATCATGTTGTGAAATCCTGATTTTGATCCCGAGTTGATTTCTCTTGATGCGGCTGCGACTCTGAACATTGATATACATGATATATACATATTGAAGACCAGATCAAAGGATTTTGTTTAGTTTGATGTGAAGTTTCGAGAAAGAGTAAACCTAGGATTTCTCCTCAGCATTGTCTATAAATACCAAGGTCTTCTACACATATGAGGGAGCCTTTGAGAGATCTCTGTAAGTTTTCTACAGATTCATATTCATCTACATAGATAGAGATAGAAAAAGAGAGAAATATCATTGAGTGATTTCATATCTTCTAGTTCTATCTTATTTTAGGGTTGATTCTATTATGTTTCTACATCGACAATCTTATGTACAATTGAATGACCTAAATTTTGGAAAAATCAACACACCTTCTACTGCAACGTGGTTGCTTTGATCCATTGAGTAGAAAAACCATATGAGTACGGAGATCGGAGCAGAAAGGTTGGTGGTTATTTGATCTGTTGAGATACGGAGCTGTCAAAGTACGGAGATCTAAAAGAGAGCTTCATGGAGCGCGAATGAATCTAGACTTTTAGACGTTGAGTTAAGAATAACAAATTAGAAGTTGTAAGTTCTGTTTTTATAGAGTTTGTAAAAATTCTCTGATTCATAGTGCATCGATACCCGAGCATATCCGTGATTTTTACTTAGAGTCTTTCCAAGGTTTTCCACGTAAAAAGCTTTGTGTCTTCTCATGATTTATTTTCTGCATTTATATTCATAGTTGCTCGATTTAATCGGATTAGAGAAATAGGGTTTGTGACTGATTAAAATTGAATTTCCACTAAATAATTTTAATTGATCATTAAATCGATAAAAAGCTTATTCACCCCCCTTTAGGCTATTTTCATTGATCGTCTAAGTAATTTCACAAAACTATAATTATGTACTTTTAGATTGCTAAAGTGAATAATTCCAAGTCTCTGTGGGATCGATATTCCCGTTCTTAAGCCGTGCTATATTACAAAATGATTTGTGTATTTGCGATCGGTAAAACTACGACACTACAAGGGTTCATTCTTAATCAATATTTTTAACCCTAGTCAGTCCGCATCAATATTTCTTAATAAAAGTAGGGCAATATTCTTAACTTTAGTAGTTTAGTAGAATTGAGTTATTGTAGTGTATTTAAAGTTGGAATTTTTGTGTGATTGAAAGGTACACTGAAAAAAGCGAAAGGAATTAGCGAAGGTGTGAAGATTACGTTGCTGGACCACTTGTGAGTTCTAGTGTAGCTTAATTTTACACATAATTTTAGCTTTATTTTCTATCCATAGTTAGAATGGTTTAGAAGTAGTTAGTTTTTTTTAGAAAAAAATTTGGCCTTGTGCATGAGCGATTGGCAATCCCTTTTCGACCTCGACACTGAAATAGCTCCCTTTGATCCTAAGACCGAAAGAACTTTTTGTAAGAATCGTAGATCTAAGAGATTAGAAGATCTTAGAAGGATGTTGAACTTCGAGAGGATGGCTAACAATAGTGCAGAAGCGTGACGAGCTCCAACTACTTCCTTGAAAGGTTACTTTGCACCTTCAAACCATGAATCATATGCTGAATTTCCTGAAGAAGATAGAGTCACACACTATAAGATCAAAGCTAGTATTCTCAACATGCTCCCTAAATTTTATGGACTTAAGAATAAGGATCCATATCAACATGTTGATGAAGTCATAGAGATGCCCTCTACAATAAAAATTGAGAACCTAAATACCCATGCGTTGTGTGTACGATTATTCCCTTATTCCTTGAAAGAGAAAGCTAAGCGATGGTATATCAATTTGGATAGGGAGATAAAAACTAATTGGGAAAACCTAAAATCTGAGTTTTTGCTTAAATACTACTCAATAGGAAGAACCCATGAGGCGCAACATGCAATTATCCACTTTAAAGAGTTACTTGGTGAGCAATTCCACGATGCGTGGGAGAGGTTCAATGAGATTTTTAGGACGTGTCCCCATCACAAGTTTGTTGACCGGGATTTGGTGCTAAATTTTTATCTTGGACTTAATGAGACTCATAAAAATTTGATAGATGCAGTAATGGGAGGTCAATTTACACTAAAACCGGTATAAGAGATTTTGAGACTGTTTGATTCTGTGACTAATAATTCGCTTCAACATGAATCTGAGATGCGTGCTAGAGAATGATTCCTTAGGAAGTCAGAAGGTCAGAAGCTTGATAAATTCCTCACTCTAAGTCAATCAGCCCCTAGAGAAGTCTTGGGAATAGGACCTGACCCCTCAAATTTTGAATATTAAGGCAATGAGTTAGTTGTTGTTGATGCGAATGCAGCCTGAACAATAATCCTTTTTCCAATTCATACAATCTGGGTTGGCGGAATCACCCACATATGTCCTATCGTTCTCAAAAGACTAAACATCCTCAACCAAATTTCAATAGAAGCCAACAACCATCATTCAATACTCATAATTTTCAGTCCAATAATACCCAATTAGTCCGACCCTTTAACCAAACTCAACCCCAAGCACAAAGTCAAACTCCACCGTCTAGACCACCTAGATTTGAAGACGAGATGTTGATTGCCCCGAGGGAGTTTAAGAATCAATGTAATCATTTTCAAGCATCCGTCCAATTATTGAACTCTCATTCCCAATCCATTGCTAAGATAGAAACCTAAGTAGGGAAACTAGTGAACACGATGAATAAGCGTGAAGAGGGAAGATTATCTAGCCTACCGATGGTTAATCCAAAAAGTAAACAGCTAATGGAGCTTGGTTCATTTGCTGAAAATAATCATGAAACAATCCAAATCGTTACTACTTTAAGGAGTGGAAAGGAGGTGGAGAATAGGGTTGAGCAACAGTTCGAGGAGAAGACGAACAAGCATAAGGCGACTGAAGATATTCAAAAAGATAAATCCCAGGAAAAGGAAGAAGAAGATCAAACATTACCAGAAGAGCCGGATAGGGCAAATTATGAGGAGGTAGCACATTTCCCTCAACATCTTCGAGATTCAACTTCATACGATAAGCATAAGGAGAATGACATGTTGGAAACATTCTGGCAAGCCAAGATCAATTTTCCTCTCTTAGACATTATTGCCCAAATTCCAACATATGCTAAATTTCTAAAGTACCTCTGTACACAAAAGAGAAGAAGTCGATGTAAGGTTCCGAAGAAAATTCTGTTGATTGAACAAGCGAGTTCACTTTTACTAAGTAATATTCCACCTAAGCGAAAAGATTCTAGTGCTCCCACTATTCCTTGTGTCATTGGTGATCAGAAATTTGGTAGAGCTCTTCTTGACCTAGGTGTGAGTGTTAAATTACTTCCATATTTAGTCTATCAGTAGCTAGGGTTAGGAGAGCCCAGTCCTACCTTGGTGGTGCTTTAATTGGCAAATAGGTTGATCAAACAACCGAGAGGAATTCTGGAGGATGTCATTGTTCAGGTGGACAAGTTCTAATTTCCAGTAGGCTTCGTGATTCTAGATACAGAACTTGTCCACAATGCTAAGAAATATATCCCCGTTATATTACAAAGACCGTTTTTTGCTACAACCAATGCGTGTATTAATTGTAGAACCGGGGCTATGGATCTGTCTTTTGGGAACTTGAAGGTGAGAATGAATGTCTTCAATGCCAATCATCAAATTCCCGAACCATTTGCCTGATTTTAAATTGATGAGATTGATGAGATAATTGAAGAATTTGCACCTCAGATCTTAGAGAAAGATGAGTTGGAGTCCTTAATGACTGGGGTGAGGTTGGAATCTGAACATGAGGACTGGAATGAGCAGACTAAGCTGAATTACGAGGATATTGCTACATTAGAAGCTATTTTATACACTCAACCATGGAAAGTTTCGATTGAGCCGCATCTTACACTTTTGAGTACACCACCAGTTCCGTCTCTAATATCTCCTCTTACTTTAGAGCTGAAGGAATTGCCTAAGCAATTGAAGTACGTCTTTTTAGGACCATATGAGATGTTTCATGTGATTATATCATTAAAGTAGACCAAAGAACAGAAGACGAGTCTAGTTGGGGTCTTAAGTGAGAACAAATAGGCATATTGTTGGAGTGTTGTTGATTTGAAAGGTGTAGATCCCTCAATTTGCATGCATCGCATACATTTAGATAAGACTACAAAACCATCAAAGGAAATGCAACGGATACTGAACCCGAACATGAAAAAGGTGGTGAAGAACGAGGTGTTGAAGTTTTTAGATGCGGATTTTATATAACCCATATCTGATAGTCCATGGGTGAGTCCTACACATGTGGTACCAAAGAAATTTGGTATCACGGTTGTGCCTAACTCTGACGGTGAGTTGATTCCTCAACGCACCACCAATGGGTGGCGTGTTTGCATTGATTACAGAAAGCTCAACTCACACACTAGGATGGATCATTTTCCATTGCCATTTAAGTATTATATTTAGAACTCATTAAACTTGGGTGCTTGTTTTACTTCGGGGATGATTGTAATATTTGTTGAAACTTTTAGTCTTTTTCATCTAATCTGAAGTGTTATGTAAGTTCATGAGTTATGTTAGATTGATCTATGCTTTTGAATACCTTTTGCATGCTTATGAATGTTGTGGTGATGTTGAAGGAGGAAAAAATGAGATATTTAAAATATAGAAATGCAAAAAGTAGTTATTCGATCTGAGTAACCGAGCCTCTTGCCTCAGAAAGCATTGAGTGTTCGTGTAAAAAGGGGAGAAAACTAATGAGCATATATTCCATGGACGAAGCTCGGGCTCAATTGGTCAGGACTAAAAATCCTCGCTGGAAAGTCCGGAGCTTAGAATGACGAAAAGAGATATGGTGGAAAAAGTTGAAAAGGTGAAAAGAATAAATTGTGTGAGAATTGAGTATTTTTTTGTTAAAGTAATAAGATCCAAATTAAATATTTGACTTCTAGTGTGAAGAGATTGTTAGAATTAGCACGTATTGCTTTCATCTTAGTTGTTTTCTTGCACCTAAATATTTTTCATATATGAAAATGTTATTTAAAGTGTTGTGTTTTAAATTATTACTCGCAAGTGTACGAATCAATTGTAGTTTAGGTTATGCAAGAACGAGGACGAACCCAAGGGAATGCTTTAAAGAGAACTTAATTAAACTTAAATTAATTTAAAACTAACCTAGTTTCTCAAAGTTTGTTTGTTGAAGTGATTTTTATACTAAACATGCAATATCGAAATACAAATAATTAAAGCGAGAATAATAAGAAGAAAATACTAAGGTATCGGAGTCCACCACCACTAATCCATAAACTTCTAATTATTCTTTTATCAATTCTAATTTTAGAGTAGTAATTTAGAAATCAATCTTCTTACTTTCTCAATATTTAACAATAACGCACTAATGAAATATATTTTCAAGAAATAGATTTTCCTTCGCTTTAAAGTGTAAAATTCTAAGCATCATATGTATGCAATTTAATAGATCACATAAGATCAAAGATTTTTACTTATAAACTCATCAAATCCAAGCTTGATTAATTGTGATAAGAATTCTTAACTACTATAAATACATGATATTTATAGTGAAAGGAATTTAAAACAATTAATACTATGAAGCGAAAATCATAAGCATTTAAACCATACACATGAAAATTGATAAAAGACTAAAATGAATTTATTTCATAAATGGTGGTTTCATCATCAACCTTAGTTGATGATTTAGTTACACATGCTTAAAAATAAAATAACAAAGTAAGAATAATAAAACCCGGAATTGAAGATAAATTATTCTCCTCTTTGGTGTTCTTCTTGCTCTCCTCCTTCTTCTTCTTCTTCTCCTCCTTCTTCTTCAAGATGTATCCATATTTATAGAGAAATATTGGAATCAAATTACAACTTGTAAAGATAAATCAAATATTCTTTTCTTTTCTTTTTCATAACTTTCCATCACATTTTGTTCTTTTTCCATGTGCATTTGAATCTTCCAACTTTCATCCATGTGCATTTGATTCATCCAACTTTCATCCATGTGCATTTGATTAATTTCTCACTTTACACCTATAAATGAAAGACATAAATGTAGATGTAATTTAATGACATTGAAAATGATTTATTCAACAATTTTATTATAAAAATTAAGTTTTGTGCACTTATCATTATTATAATTCTAAATTAATTAAAATCAATAGTTTTACCTACTAACAAATATACATTTGGGGATAAAATATGTATGTAAAATGGACTTATCAAATACCCCGAAACTTATATTTTGCTAGTCCTCGAACAAAACAAAAAGAAATAAAATTCTAACTACACCATTTTCGCTGGTTGTCTCGATTACATTTAGCATATACAATAAGCCTTTGAACCCCTAGGTTTCCCCTAGTGGACGAGTTATAGTCTCGTGAGGGTTTCCAGTGATGATACCCACAAACATCGATTATCGTCAAGGTTAGATATACTACCCACAACTTCTCCATTCTTTATAATCACGCATTCAGGCATTCACATACTCATCAACCAAGTCATGATACAATGTATAAGATATTATGGATGCAAATATTCCCACTCACTACCGAACAATAACTATCTCGAGATTTGTGTCATGAATGGTTCACACTAAAGTAAAAGATTTCGTTACTTTCTACTCCCAATCCAGACAACCCTCCGTGCTTTTATGAACATTCTACTATGGTATTTAAATATTTATTTTTCTACTTCATTGATCAAATTTTGCCAAAACATTATTCCTTCCATCATTCCGCTTTTCATCCCTTTTTATCTTTCTAAGCTCCGGACTTTCCAGCGAGGATTTTTAATCCCAACCAACTGGGCCCTAACTTCTTTATTGGGATTTATGCTCATTAGTTTTCTCCCCTTTTTACGCGAACAATGATATTGGTGATACCAAGGTCCGGTTACTCAGATCGAAGAACTATTTTTTGTATTTTATTTTTCAAAATAAATTTTCAAAATTTTCTCCATTTCAACTATATCAACTCCCCATCTCCCATTTATTGTGGCAAAATTAAATTTTCAAATACATAGTCAAAGATCAATTGTTTTTCCCATAGTGAATGTGTGTTTGTGCTTATAGGTCAAAGTCGTCCTTTTCGGTTTCAATTTTACTAATCTATTCACCCATGTAAAACCATATCACTTCACTTAACTCGATCTAATCATTACTCTCATGAACGGGAATATCGCATCATATACTACTCACACATCATAAACACAAACTCAATCAACTTGTAATGCAAAACATTCATGCGCGAAAACAAATTTTTTTTTTTTTTTTGAAAAATTTCCATTTTTTTAAAAAAAATTAATAAATTACAAAACAACAAATTAGACACCATACCCCCAAACCTAAACTCAACATTGTCCCTAATGTTGGACAAACTCACACTTTGTAAACAAAAAGACAGGAGTGAAAAGGTATCACCTGACTCATGGTAGGTTGATCTAGTCAAACTTGCTATCAAACAACAATGAGTTGTTAGAATTCAAAACAAAAATTAAAAACAAAGTAAAAAAAAATCCTAAAATAGATATGTACAATAAGACCACATAGGTCAATCCTGATAAACAGGATCACTCAGGAAGATCTCCTCATTTTCTTGAGAAAGTAACTCTAAAAATGATTTCAAACGCTGACCATTAACTTTGAACACATCACCTTTTTTTGGATTTTCAATCTCAATGGCTCCATATGGATGAACAATTCGAACAATGAACGGACCAGACCATCGAGATCTCAACTTTCCTGGAAACAAATGCAACCGAGAATTATAAAGCAAGACTTTTTGACCAGGTGTGAAAGTTTTCCTAAGAATATTTTTGTCATGCCTTATTTTCATTTGCTCTTTATAGATTTTTGTACTCTGGTAAACATCATTTCTAATTTCCTCCAACTCATTCAACTGAAGCTTCCTATGGACTCCTGCTTTGTCAAGGTTAAATTTGAGTTGTTTAATAGCCCAAAATGCTCTATGCTCTAACTCAACTGGGAGATGACAAGTTTTACCATACACCATTCGGTAAGGAGACATTCCAATGGGGTTCTTAAATGCAGTACGGTATGCCCACGGTGCATCACTAAGTCTCAAGGATCAGTCTTTCCTATTTGGGTTAACCGTTTTCTCCAAAATGTGTTTAATCTCTCTATTGGATAACTCAACTTGACCGCTAGTCTGGGGATGATAAGCGAGTGCAATTTTGTGGGTTACACAATATTTTTTCATTAATGCTTCAAAAACCATATTGCAAAAATGTTTCCCCCCATCACTAATAACAGCACGGGGTGTACCAAAACGTGAAAAGATATTATCTTTCAAAAACTTGACTACCACCTTGTGATCATTAGTTTTACATGCAGTTGTCTCAATCCATTTAGACACATAATCAACTGCGACAAGGATGTACAAATTGCCAAATGAATTAGGAAATGGTCCCATGAAATCAATGCCCCAAACATCGAAAACTTCAATAATCAGAATTGGGTTTAAAGGCATCATATTTCGACGTGAAATATTCCCTAACTTTTGACATCGCTCACATGCTAAGCAATAAGAATGACAATCTTTAAAGATTGAGGGCCAGTAAAATCCAGATTGCAATATCTTTGCAGCGGTTCTCTTTGAACTAAAATGACCTCCATATGCATGATCATGACAAAAGGAGATTACACTAGTTTGGTCACAATTGGGGACACATCTTCGAATAATCTGATCAGGATAATACTTGAATAAGTACGGATCATCCCAAAAGAAGTGACAGGCCTCAGATAAAAATTTGGATTTATCTTGCTTAGTCCAATGTGAAGGCATTTGACCTGTGACAAGAAAGTTCACAATGTCGGCAAACCAAGGTGACTAGATACAACAAAGAGTTGTTCATCAGGGAAAGACTCAAGAATAGGCATGGAGTCTGAGGATGTCTCAAGAATGAGCCTAGACAAATGATCAGCTACTACATTTTCAGACCCCTTCTTATTTTGAATTTCTAGATCAAACTCTTGTAGCAATAGGATCCATTGAATTAAACGCGGCTTAGCATCTTTTTTAGAAAAGAGATACCTAAGTGCAGCATGATCTGAGAAAATGAGGACTTTAGACCCTAACAGATAGGACATAAACTTGTCTAATGCAAACACAACTGCTAACAATTCTTTTTCAGTGGTAGAGTAATTCAGTTGTGCCTCATTTAATGTCTTACTTGCATAATAGATCACATGGGGTAGCCTATTCACACGTTGCCCTAACACAGCTCAAACTGCATAATCAGATGCATCGCACATAATCTCAAAAGGCGCATCCCAACTCGGTGGCTTCATGATAGGTGTTGTGGTCAACAATGTTTTGAGTTTCTCAAAGGCTTTCAGGCATTCGTCATCAAAGACAAAAGCAACATCTTTAGCAAATAAATTTCAAAGTGGTCTGGAAATGCTGCTAAAGTTTTTAATGAATCGACGATAAAATCCCGCATGACCTAAGAATGACCTAATCTCTTTAACAGTACGTGGCGGTGGAAGATTAGAAATCAGATCAACCTTAGCTTTGTCAACCTCTATACCATTCTTTGAAATAATATGCCCCAAGACAATTCCCTTTTTCACCATAAAATGACATTTCTCCCAATTTAAGACCATATTTTCTCCTCACAACGTGTAAGCACGAGTTTCAAATGAATAAGACATTCATCAAAGGATGAGCCAAACACGGAGAAGTCATCCATAAACACCTTAAAAAAACGTTCTACCATATCAGAAAATATGCTGAGCATACACCGCTGAAAAGTAGCAGGTGCATTGCATAATCCAAATGGCATACGTCTATAGGCAAATGTTCCAAAATGACAAGTGAATGTGGTTTTCTCCTGATCCTCAGGTGCAATAGGAATTTGGTTATATCCAGAATAACCATCTAGGAAACAGTAGTACTCATGACCGGCTAATCTCTCAAGCATCTGATCGATAAAAGGAAGTGGAAAATGATCTTTCCTAGTGACAGAGTTCAACTTCCTATAATCAATGCACACTCGCCATCCAGTGGTCATTCGGGTCGGTACTAACTCATTGGCATCATTTGTGACTACCGTGATACCTGATTTCTTAGGCACGACCTGAACATGACTTACCCAAGAACTATCGGAAATAGGATATATGATCCCCACATCTAACAACTTCAAGACTTCTGCCCTAATGACCTCTTTCATGTTAGGGTTAAGCCATCTTTGCATTTCTCGCGAAGTTTTAGCATTTTCCTCAAGATGGATACGATGCATGCACACAGATGGAGATATACCCTTAATATCTGCTGTAGTCCACCCAATAGACGATTTATGCTCCCTAAGGACATTTAAGAGTTTTTTCTCATGTTCTTTATTTAACTCAGAAGCAATGATGACAGGAAGACTCTCATCTGTACCTAAGTAGGCATACTTCAGTTCAAAAGGTAAAACTTTCAGATCTAATTTTTGAGGTGACTCAACAGATGAGACATGTTTAGATTCAATTGATGAAATGGGCTCTACCTTGGCTTTCCAAATTCCCAATGTCCATAAAAGGGACAGAATCTAACAAGGTATTCACTTCTTCACAATCACTATCCAAATCAAAATCATACCCAAAGTGATTTAGACATGCCTTTAAAGGATCATCAAAACTTGAATGTTCAAAAGTCTCTTGTACTAGACTCTCTATTAGATTCACATCACTCATATCCTCAGATTCTGATGGTTGTCAGCTCACATTAAAAACATTAAGCTCAACAGACATGTTTCCAAATGAAAGTTTTAGGACACCATTCCTACAACTGATTAAAGCATTTGAAGTGGCTAGGAATGGTCGACCAAGTATAACAGGAATTTGGCTACCTATTGTACATGAGATTGTAGGACAACCGGGATCCTTGAATTTAGGTGGTGTGCGGTGCTGGATAATTGAGCTTACTTGCTCTGTAAGGAAGGCTTTTTTATACACATTCAATCCACGCTTAACCGTACACAAATCTTTCAAAAACTTAGCATAAGAGGGGACCTGTTGAATTGTATCGAGAAATGGAATATTGATTTTGACTTGTTTGAATATTTCCATAATCTCTTTGTAATGATGCCCCTTCTTAGGCTTTTGGAGTCTTTGAGGAAATGGTGCAGTAGGAACAAAGTTCCTAAGTGAAGGTTCTACTAGAGAATTGGGGACAAGATTGGGAATTTGGACTTTTGGGTCAACTTGAGATTATATTTTGTTTTCCTTTTCTGGTTCATGGTTACCTTTCACAATTTCCCTTCTTGGAATTTTGACTTGATTGTCAACTTGTTTGCCTGATCTTAAGGTTATGATTGACTGGACTTGATCAGTTGGACCAGAGGTCGACTGCTCACTCACATGATATTGACCCTTTGGGTTGGGAATGGGCTGACTAGGAAATTTTCGTTTTTCCCTCTCTCCTACAACAGTGGCTAACTGGCCAATCTGTGTTTCTAATTTAGAAATCGATTGACTAGTTTGCTGCATGAACTGTTGTAAGGTATCTTCCAGTGTTGGTTTCCTTGGTTGTTGGGGGACATATGGATGAGAATTTTGGTACATAGAAGGATATGATGCTGGTGGTTGCCCTTGGGATTGCATATGTTGTATACCCTAGTTGTTCCGAGGCTGATTTTGACTCCATGAGAAATTAGGATGATTTCTCCAATTGGGGTTGTATGTGTCAGAATAGGGACTACCAAATGGTTTCTTATAGCCATTTAGTGCATTAGCTTGTTCAGTTATACACTCATAGAATGATGCTATAGAGGGACACGTCTGAGCAGTATGAGATAGACTCTCACAAAGTTGACATGTCTCACTAATAACATGGACTAAAGAACTTTTTCCATTTTTCATCTCTATAGTCTCCACTTTTCTGGTGAGACTAGTTATCCTTGTTCCATCACTAACCTTATAGACTCCTCCCTTTTTGGTATCCATAGACATTGGTAAACTTCTTCTCTCAACCCTCCCTGATTATTCCCAATGTTGAGAACTCTCGGCTAACGCATCTAGAAATTTCCAAGCCCCATTCTCATTCTTAGACATGAAATCTACCCCACCTCGTGACTCAATTAGTTGACAATTTTGAGCTGATAATCCATCATAAAAGAATTCAACTAAACGCCATTTTTCAAAACCATGGTGGGGACATTTAAGTAGCAAATCATTGAATGTTTCCCAACACATGTAAAACTGTTCACCTTTTTTTTGAGCAAATTCCATGATATTTCGGCGAAGAGAATTAGTTCTATGTCTAGGGAAGAATTTGGTGAGTAATTTTTTACAGAGTTCATCCCAAGATTTGATTGATTATGGTTCCAATGAATATAACCAAGACTTGGCTTTCTCTTTCAAAGAGAACGGGAATAACCTCATCTTAATTGACTCTTCGGGAATATTCTGAAAATTCAAGGTGGAACAAATCTCTAAAAATTCCTTAACATGAAGGTATGGGTCTTCAAAGTTCGAACCTCTAAAAGTCGGCAGTAAATTGATTACTGTTGCCCGTATCTCCAAATGGGCATGTTGTGTAGCAGGCAAGACAATACAAGATGGGTTTATGATGTGTGCGAGAGTATAATAATCCTTAAGGGCTTTCACTTCATTATGTTCTCCCTCCATCTTGACTTCAATGATCTTTCCAACACTAGAATTCCTTACACCTTCTCTAAAAGTTCTCTCAATTTCTAGATCTAAAGGTGCCAACTTTGATTTCAGAGATCGACGACCTAACATGCACTAGGAAGACTCCATGACTCAACAAATACACTACCAAAACAAGTATTTTCTTTATCTGAAATTTAATTCAAGGGTAGTGATTTCTATTTTTTTTTTTGATTTTTTTTTAATTTCCTATATAATAGATTATTAAGACTAATTTCAAAATAATCTTCACCTAATTAGACAGCTCCTACTCCCTTTCAGAGAAAACTAGTGGATGACCAGTTAAGGACCATCAAACTAACAACGAAGTAGTTCTCAGGAAAGTGTGGCGAGGCACTAGGCCTGCTTAATGCCGCGTCAGCCACACTCCTAGACAGAATTGTCCTACCATTTATCAATTTGATAGTGACTCACAGGAGTTACCAAAAGTTTAACAATGTCCAAGAGGATCCTATGAGTTATATGAAAACCTATTGGCCAACGTCTACTTGATTTTAAATTAAACTAAATTTAGCCAAGGGTATACAAATGCAGGGAGATTTTTAACCTAATGGGCAAGGAATTGGTGATGAAATCCAATCCTTATCTTATTAGAGGGTTAATACCCTTACTAAAAGATTTATGCAAAATGCTAAATTAAAAATGCACATACAAACAAGTCAATAAAAATAAAAATAAAGGGAGTGAGTGTGTGAACTTTTTTTATTTTTTATTTATAAATAAATAAAGAAATAAATAAACGAAATAAAATAAAATAAATTTGAAGAAAGTGTGTACCTAAAGGTTATTTCTAATGTTATTTTATCCTAAAGGTAACATGCAAAATTTCACCTATATAAAAACTATGTTCACCTAATCTAAAAAAATTAAAATAATAATACTATTTACTAAAGATAGGGGTACTTACCTGGATTCCGCAGTAATGCTAGTGAAGTTGTCACAAAGAAATCCAAGTATTTGTTTATCCAATGCAATCTCAAAAACAAATATTACCTAAAAAATCAAGAAGTATCAATTACTTAAAAACAAAAATAAAAATTATAAACTTAAGCAAACAAACACTAATTCTATACTTAAGCTAAGAATAAAGAAAATAAAAATAAAATAAAATAATTAAAAAAAATTATATTTTTTTTGCTACAGTAGCCGAAATGCTACAGTAGTTTTGATTATTTTTTTTAATTTTCTAATTTGTTATCACTAATAAAATACTAATCTCTAAATTCAAAAGTGAAGAAACACTTTTCGTGATTACTATCACGAAATTCTAATTACTATCACAATTAGAAAGAAATTTTTTTATTTTTTTATTTCTTAAACAAAGCAGTAGCTTATCACAAATGAATTTTTTTTTTTTTTCAAAGTGACAACACTATTGCTACAGTATCACGAAATTGCTACAGCAGTTTCGATTTTTGGTTTTTTTTTATAAAAAATAAATAAATTTCGAAACAGTATATTCAAGCAAAACAGTAGCTTCTAAAATCTGTTTATTTTTTTTAAATAACTAGTAGAAGAATTAAATCAACTTAAATTTAATTAATTTCTTGTTGTTATTCCCCCGCAATGGCGCCAAAAACTTGTTGTGTTTTAAATTATTACTCGCAAGTGCACGAATCAATTGTAGTTTAGGTTATGCAAGAACGAGGTCGAACCCAAAGGAATGCTTTAAAGAGAACTTAATTAAACTTAAATTAATCTAAAACTAACCTAGTTTCTCAAAGTTTGTTTGTTGAAGTGATTTTTATACTAAATATGCAATATCGAAATACAAATAATTAAAGCGAGAATAATAGGGAGAAAATAGTAAGGTATTGGAATCCACCACCACTAATCCATAAACTTCTAATTATTCTTTTATCAATTCCAATTTTAGAGTAGTAATTTAGAAATCAATCTTATTACTTTATCAAGATTTAACAATAACGCACTAATGAAATATATTTTCAAAAAATAGATTTTCCTTCACTTTAAAGTGTAAAATTCTAAGCATCATATGTATGCAATTTAATGGATCACATAAGATCAAAGATTTTTACTTATAAACTCATCAAATCCAAGCTTGATTAATTGTGATAAAAATTCTTAACTACTATAAATATATGATATTTATAGTGAAAGGAATTTAAAACAATTAATACTATGAAACGAAAATCATAAGCATTTAAACCATACACATGGAAATTAATAAAAGACTAAAATGAATTTATTTCATAAATGGTAGTTTCATCCTCAACCTTAGTTGATGATTTAGTTACACATGCTTAAAAACAAAATAACAAAGTAAGAATAATAAAACCCGGAATTGAAGATAAAATTTTTTCCTCTTTGGTGTCCTTTGCTCCCCTCCTTCTTCTTCTTCTTCTCCTCCTTTTTCATCAATATGTATCCATATTTATAGAGAAATATTGGAATCAAATTACAACTTGTAAAGATAAATCAAATATTCTTTTTTTTTTTTTTTCATAACTTTCCATCACATTTTGTTCTTTTTCCATGTGCATTTGAATCTTCCAACTTTCATCCATGTGCATTTGATTCATCCAACTTTCATCCATGTGCATTTGATTAATTTCTCACTTTACACCTATAAATGAAAGACATAAATGTAGATGTAATTTAATGACATTGAAAATGATTTATTCAACAATTTTATTATAAAAATTAAGTTTTGTGCACTTATCATTATTATACTTATAAATTAATTAAAATAAATAGTTTTACCTACTAACAAATATACATTTGGGGATAAAATATGTATGTAAAATGGACTTATCATAAAGCTTGCCTTGTGATTGCTTATCTCTAAAAGATATGTGTGTTGATTTTCTTCACTATGATATGTATAATAACTAAGTCAAATTTGCGTATATGATGTGTTAATGATTAGTTCATTTTTTCTACTGCCCTGCTCACATGTGTCTAAGAACGAAAATATTTTTGTTTTTGCATTTTGCATTCATGCATTAATATTAAGTTCATGCATTGTAGAGATTTATGTTACTCGAGAATCTAGATATAATTTTATAAAGAATTTTATCTTAGTATTTAGTGTTGGTATTTCCCTATGTTTTCATGTTTTCTCTTGTTTTTCTCATGTGTTTTGATTATTTTTATTATTCCTTGTCATTTTAGTGACAAAAATCGGGATAAGTATTAAGTAAGGGGGAGTAATGGTTTTAGGGGGAGAAGTATTGAGGAAGGGGGAGAAGAAGTGTGTGTTTTATGATCATTATGCTTGCATGGATATTGTGTTTTTCTTATGATCATTTTATATCTATTTTTCACACTTGCATTTAATGGTTTATTCAATGTTGTGGTTACAGGATTGGTAGACCGTCATGAAAGCAAGGTGACAGTTTATATTTATATTTCTCGATGTGTGTTCATAGGTATAGATGTTATGTTGTTATTTGTGAGGCTATATTGTAAAACATGGTTTTGTCTCAGAAAGGCTAAGGGGGAGATTGTAAAAACACTTTTGAGTATTGTTTATTTATTACATGTTCTAGACAATAACCATGTTAAGTGTTAGATATGTCATTTTGGTTTTAAACGACATTTACAAGTTTCGACAAAGGCAAAATCAAGTATTGAAGTAGTGAAGAATACAAGTGAAGTGCAAAAGTGAGCGTATTGAGTAAAACTGTCTCCCGGAGAGCAAAAATGACATTTTCCGAGGCCATCACCTAAAGCAAAAATTCTCGTGGAATCAAGACGGTCAGTTTGGAACACTTGCGGAGAAAAGTAGTTTTCACAAAGTATCTACACTCAAATCTACGCCTACAAAATCTAAAAGTGGCTAGAAAGTGAAAAAATACACTTAAGGGTACGCTCAGTGTTTTGCTGCATCTATGATCAAGGGTTACGCCTAAGGCGTAGGTGCTTGGCGAGGGTTTTTTTGCAGATTTCATGAATTGTCGAATTTGACCCTAACTTGAAGTTTGATGATGTGGCTACGACTTATTGACCTATATATATATGTTTGTATATCAATATAAGTCAGTTTCACTCATAATTGGAAGGGATTGACACAAAGAAGGAATCATAATCAAAGTGTGGGGCAAGTTATCTCAAAACTAGGGTTTCATACTATATAAATAGGAGATGCCTCTACAGAATTGATGAGTGGTTTTTCTAAGATCTCTGTAGTTTTTATATCGTTCATATTCTTCTACACAGATAGAGATACAGAGAGAAAATCATTGAGTGGAGATATTCTTATTCTCTCTTAATTAGGGTTTATTCAATTGTGCTTCTACATTGAAGATCTCTATGCACAATTGAATGACCTAGTTGTTGAAAAATCAACACACCACCTTGTGCAACGTGGTTGTTTAGATCCGATTGAGAAATGGAGCCGTCTAAGTGTGGAGATCGGAGCAGAAGGCTTCGTGGTTATTTGATATGTTGAGAAATAGAGCCGTTAGAGTATGGAGCGAAGCGAGAGCTTCGTGGAGCGCGAGTGAATCTAGACTTTCAGACGTCGAGTGAATAACATCAGATTACATCGGTTGTAAGTACTGTTTTCATAGAGTCTGTACGAATTCTCTAATTTATAGTGCATTTATACTTTAACGTATCTGCGGTTTTTACTTAAAGTCTTTCCAAGGTTTTCCACGTAAAAATATCATATGTCTCTATTGTTTTATTTTCTGCACGTAGATTATTCTTTGTATGATTTATCTTGATAGAGAATTGGATTAAAATTGACTTTTCCACAATTATTATTAATTTGTCAATAAATCCACAAAAAGCCTATTCACCTCCCTCTAGGCTATTTTCATTGATCGTCTAGGTAATATAAATATATATTTATTTATATACTATATATATAGTGTTATATTTTCTAAACCTAAATTAACAATATATTTTTAGTCCAATTCTGATGATGGGTGTTGTTAATTTCATTATATTATTATCAATTTATTTAGAAAAAAGTATAAATATTTATTCTAGACAAACTGAAATTTAATAGGATAGTAGAAATCGAAATCAAACCGAAATTTAGGTTCTGGTTCGGTTCGGTTCCTTGCCCGTTCAGTTCAGTTCAGTTCAGTTCCAGTTCCTATTTTCAATGAACAGATAAAAATGGTTCGGTTCTCCCGTGTGCACCCCTACCTACAATGACTAATCTCAAAAATAAATGTCTACCAAATCCATCTTTGCATGTATAAATATTCTTTATTCATTTGGTTTTCTGTTGTCAGGAAAGATGACGTGACTCATATATACCGGAAATAAGTCTTGATCAGAAACATCAATTGAATTCGATGTTCCTAAATAATTCAATTCTCTTGGTTTAATTGGTATTGAATTTGACATCAATGTTAATATGTTAATTTTGATCAACATTATACTATGCATATCTTACTTTATATTGGAATTTCATTACATATAATACATTGCCTTAAGCAATTTAGGTTTTTTAACTCAAAATATATTATAATATATCTCTAAATAATATGCAGTAATAGTATGATGACGATAATACCCGCCCGCCCCGTTTATTTCGGATTTGGGAACCTGATTATATAAATAAATGGGAGAGAGTATGAGGGATAAAAAAAAATTCCCGATTATATTCGGGGAGGGTATGGAGAACCCCAATCCCGCCCCGCCCCGATTAGCTATCCCGCCCCAGTTCCATATATATATATATATTTCATGTTTTATACACAAACATATATATATATATATATATAAAAGTGATGGGTCCTTTTAATATCAAAAACATTCAAATTTTCAAAAAAAATAAAAATAATCAAGTGGTGGACTCCACTAATGCAACCCATGTCTAATATAGTCAAAGACTCGAAGCTTCCCATCAATTTTGCAAGAAAAACAAGTGTTTTTGCCGGTCCCTGCCATCACTTTCAGATGTGTATGCTGTATAATATCGTTACATACGTTTTGTATTATAAAGAAAGACAAATACAAACACACTCACACTGACATACCCTAAATCACTTTCCCACTCTAATGAACCCTAACTCACGACCCATAGTCACCCTCTACCAGTTGCCACCTCCACCTCTACCGCCACTTTCATCAAAATCACCATCACTCACCACCGGTATTCTTCCGTTATCTCTCTACCGTCTCTATCCATATCTGTCCTCTGCTCACTAGTTGCCATCCCTACTATTTCTTTCTCTCTCTATCTTTCTATCCCTTTCTGTATATAGATCTACAAGTGTAAAAAAATTAGATTTTTCTTAGATATTAAAAACTTATTTTTGTTAATGAAATGGATTTTGATGTAGATTTTAAAACTTTCTACTTCTTGATTATTTTTTTCCCTATATGCTTGTTGATCTTTGGGCATGAGTTTGGATGATGTTTTGACAACCTGGGGACGGGGCAAGGGAAGCCGGGGCGGGGGCGGGTATGGGGCGGAGAGGAAAAAAAATAACTGGGGACGGGTTTGGTGGGCCAAAATTTATCCGTATTCAAGGATGGGGTAAGTGATCCCAACCTCGCCCCATTGCCATTCCTAAGTAATAGGTTACCATAAGATACAATAATCTATACTACTGTTAAATGAACAAGTCCCCTTTATTATTTCCAACCAATTTTTTTACACATTTTAAATCAAAGATAAAATTAAAAATTAAATAGGTGTATCTTTTAAAGTTGAATATGTGTGATGGTTTATATTAAGTATCAATTGTATCTCTTCAACGTGTTGCTTACTCCCAAGAGTTATGTTGTTTCACTCCAACGATCACCTCTTAAAACCCTCCAAATCACACTCATTCATCAATATATATATATTCAACATCATTACGTACATAACCACACACACAACTATACATCATACATGATTTCTCCTTCCTTCTTGCTTTCATTCTTCCATTCAACGGGAGTTTTATTTTATTGCTATGCTTAATTTTAGTTTTGCAATGCTATGATAAATTTTAGTTTTTCAATTATAGTTATATATTCTTGTTGTTTGTTATTATTGCATTTTCATTGCTATGGTTAAATTTAAATTTCCATATATAATTATATATGTTTGTCCTTTGTTATATATCGAATTTGTGTATCTTTTTTATTGTAGGGGAGTGAGAGAAAAGAAATGAGGATATTTTGTGTATTGTTAGTGAGATATTCTTAATAAATTAATTATTGTTTACCCCTTGGCTTTAAATGTATCGATTTATTATATATTTTTCCTTTTATTATCCTTTTAAGTTTTATCTTTTATGAATTTCTCATTTTATTTTGATATTAATTCTTTATTGTTTTCATATAAATTGATAGATACTGAATTTGATCAAGTTTAATTTATTTATTTCATATTTTTGCATCTATATCTATATGCATCGTTTAGACAAAATTTATAAGATAACTTGTAGACTAGATTTTAGGCCATGTATATGCTCTTTACTAGTATATATATATATATATATATATATATATATTCTTAAATATCTGATATAAATATGTTATTACTAATTATATATTCTAATTGTCTAATAAAATAAATTGTAATTATATATTCTAATTGTCTAATCAAAATTTATAAGTTTGATTTTGGAAACGATAACTGTAATAATAAATATTAAATACTATTCACGCAATTTATATTATAACCGTATTAATAAATACTATCTTTTGTGAAAAAAGCATTCCTCTTGTTTTTAATTGTGAATAGAAAACAACCGAGTTACTACTAGAAATACATATATATATATATATATCCCAATTCTATTGAACCCCACCATTTGAATCGCTCATGAAAGATGATCCTAATTCCTAAATTACCATGTAAATATTAAAAAATGACCCTCCAATTAGAGGATTAATCATCCCATCAGTACCACATTATTTCCCTCAAGTTCAACAATTCCACATACCTTCATTCAGATTTAAAACCTTGCATTACATGTAACACAAACAACAGAAACTAACACACACAAAAAACACATTACAACGATTTTCTCTGGTGTTTTTCTCGGAAATCAAACAGCATTGACACCGGAGATGAAGATTCGGCAATATCGTTACGCCGACCATCCTTGGTTCTTGGGCGTGGCACTGGTGGGTCTGATCGGCTTCGTCATCTTCATCTCCAATTTAATCCGAACCTCGGACTCCTCCTTCCTCTGCACAGTCGGCGTCGGCTCCAAACCCGCCGACTACTACTCGTCCACGCCGATCCAACTCAACGCCGTCCTTCACTACGCCACGTCACACCGGGTCCCACAACAATCCCTGCCCGAAATCTCCGTCTCCTTCAACGTCCTAAAATCTGCATCCCCATGCAACTTCCTGGTCTTCGGCCTCGGCCACGACTCGCTGATGTGGACAGCTTTCAATCCACGTGGCAAGACCGTGTTCCTCGAGGAAGACCCCAAATGGGTCAAGAACGTCCTCAAGGAATCGCCGGACCTCAAGGTCTATACCGTCCAGTATCGGACCCAACTCGTCGAGGCCGATGCGCTCATATCACTGTACCGGTCCGTACCGGAGTGTTCCGCGACGGGCTCGTACCTACGTGGCAATAAAGAGTGCAGGTTAGCGTTGCATGAGTTGCCGGATGAGGTGTACGATACGGAGTGGGACCTGATCATGATCGATGCGCCGCGGGGGTTCTTTGACGAGGCTCCGGGTCGGATGGGAGCGATTTATTCGGCAGCGGTTATGGCGCGAAACAGGAAGGGACCGGGTGTGACGCATGTGTTTCTACACGATAATGATCGGAAGGTGGAGAAGATGTTTGCCACCGAGTTCTTGTGTCGGAAGTATCTCGTGAACAGTATGGGGAGGCTCTGGCATTTCGAGATACCGCCCGCTGCTAACGTGAGCCGTTCTTCTGCTGCTTCTTTTTGCTAGAGGTTTTTGAGAATGGTTAGTGGTTGCAATATTGGGTTTGGTCACGGTCATGACCAAACGAATATTGAACGAGATCAATACGGTATGAGCACCTTATAAAAACGTTAGTGAACCATGGTGTCTGAGTTTCTCTTATATGATAATACATAATGTTTACAGTTCTTTTACATATATTTTGGAATATTTATACATTTTGTTGTATTTTCAGATAATTTATTTAGAGAATCTATGGTAGAGTTTGTAACTGGAATTTATTTTAGCCCAATCTTTCTTGTGTATTGAGTTAAAGGAATACACATTCTCATTTTATGTGTCATTTGATTTCATAAAGTATAGAATGCTTCTGGTATGAATTGTTATAAAGTACAATTACAAGACTGTGATAAGAAGGTAATTTAATGGGTTATTCTCACTTTTATTCACAGAGTTTTGTTCTAATCTTATTTTCACTCCTCAAAATTGAATATTCTCACTTTCACCTCTTTGAATTTGGATTTTGTCCCACTTATACCCCCTCATCCTATTTATCACTATGTAAGATGTCTAATTTGCCCTCACAAAACGAGTTATTTTTTTTAATTATAATATTCAGGGACAAGGAGGTAATTTCACAAATTCAAGGGGATGAAAGTTAAAATATTCAACTTTGAGAGAGTGAAAGTGGAATTAGTACAAACCTCAGGGGTAAAAAGTAGGAATAACCCTAATTTAATATATAAGATTCCTTCAATTCAGTCATTGTAAGTTGTGCAAGAAGATGAAATTATTCTAATAAGTTTTTTAATTTTTTGTACTCTGTGACTGTATTTATAATATTACAATGAAGAACATAGTTTTAAATTATTTGCTTCTTAGTTAAAAGCAACCAACTACAGCACTAATCTAATTCATTAGTGCATTAAGCATATATGGTGTAGTTTTCCAATGTATAATATGCTAGTAATGTGTACTGGTGGCGTAATGGGGGCAGATGGAATAACAAATGAACTACTAATCTAATGATAAAGTTGATTTTGTCCCCTAGATTGCATTGGATTAAGTCCAAGTTTTGGTGGGGGTAGAATAGTACTTTAATTAAACTGATGATGAGAAGTATAACTTCTTGGTTTAGATATTGCATGAGTCAGACATTAATAAGATAAAGATACCATACGCAACAAAATTACCATATAATGTTCATATCGAGAATGAAACATTAATAAATGTAAGTTTAGTAAAAAGAGTTGGTGCCAAATATATGGTTTTGGGCTGAAATTCGTGGTCAACCCATGTTTTGTAATCTTGGTGTTGGTACAACAGTGTCAAATCATTGGTACCAAATGCTCTATTTTTCACACCATTTGAATAGATGGTTTTGTGTGGTTTGGTTTTGTTTTCTCACACCAAAACCATTCTTTAACCCAAACCAATTAAATTTGGTATACTATTGTTTAACACAAACCAATTCATTTATAATATTATATATATATAAATTCAAAAAATAAAATATTTATGAAAAAATAAAAGATTTCGGGAAAACAAATATTTCTGGAAAAAATAAAATATAATAAAAATATATTTATTATTTTTTAAAAAATATACAAATTATATGTATTTTTACTGAAATCTTTTATTTTTTCAAAATATTTTATTGTTTTGAAATATCTTATATAAAATATTTTATCTATAAATATTTTGAAAAACTTAAATATTTATGAAAAATTAAATATTTCGAAAAAATTAAATATTTATATAATTTATTTTTTAAAAGATATATATTTACAAAATTTTATTTTAAATAAATAAAATGTCAAACTATTCCAAGTTACCAAACATGGTTTCAGTTCAGAATAAAACCACACCAAACCCAACCCAACCCAAACCAAAATCAAAAACCAACATCGTACCGCACCGGTTGCAAAACAAGCACTAACACAACAAACAATTTCGTTTTAATAAAAATGAGACAACGTGCACAGAAAGAATAGGCATAATTAGATTTGCCATACTGAAATAGCAAAGATGATATAAAATTGTTTCACCTCTGAAAATTCCTAGAAGACGGTGAACTAAGTTTAGAGAGTGAGTAAATAGGTTTTTTATGAATTAATTGACAAATTAAAATTTTAATTGCGGTATAGTCAATTTTAATTCAATTCGATCACAATATAAACCACGCAATAATAAATATAAGTACAGAAAATAAATCAGAGACGACACCAATATTTTTATGTGGAAAAATCTTGGATGGAAAAACTCCAAGTAAAAAACGACTGATACGCTCGGGTATCGATGCACTATGAATCAAGAAGTACAAGACTATGAAGTTTTAGACTTACAAATCACTCATGATCTGTCTTTCTTCACTCGACGTCTGAAAGTCTTGAATCACTCGTGCACGCGCACGAAGCTCTCGCTCCGATTTCCATACTCTGACGGCTCTGTTTCTCAACGGATCAAAGAATCATGAAGCCTCATACTTCGATCGTGGTGGTGTGATGATTTTTCAGCAACTAGGAGTCTACTTGGTATGGAACTATGAAAACAGTTATCTACACTTTGAGTTGCAAAAAATAAAAAACAACTAATATTTCCTACTTGACAAGTGGTTTTATAAAACAAATTTTGAAAACTAGAGTTCAAAAATATAAATTTTTTGATATTATAAACTAGAAAACAATGGTGTGTTCACTCACATGGAACGTTTCATGTTAAGATGTATAATTTATTATATATAATATTATTATTAAACATATAACATATTATATTAAATAATAAAATATTTTTTATAAATATAAAATAACTTTTAATACATAAACATTTATATATTAGTTCGAATTTATGAGACAAAAATATATAATATATTATATTAAATAATAAAATATTATTTAAATATTAAAATATTTTTAATTAATATAAAATTTTATATATTAGTTTGAATTTATGAGACAAAAATATATAATTTATTATATATAATTTTATTAATATATTAATTGATATTAATAATATATTATATTAAATTATAAATTTTATTAGTTTAATTTTATGAGAGAAAAATATATAATTTATTATATATAATTTTATTAATATATTACTTGATATTAATAATATATTATATTAAATAATAAAATATTATTTAATAATAAAATATTTTAATTAATATAAGAGAAATTCTAATATATATAATTTTATATATTACTATAGTTTAAATTTATGAGACAAAAATATATAATTTATTATAGGAAACTTGTGAAACAAATATTTTATTAAACGTGTTATTTGTTTCTTGTTCTCAGTATTATGAGAATAATATAATATCCTATAATTTGAGAATGTTTGATATTTTCTAACTTATTATATTATACTTTCCAGTTATTTTATTTACATAATAAATGTAACTAAGCAGATTTTTGAATTTTTATTTTTTGAAAATTGTTTTGTAATTTTATTAGCTAAGTGAAATTTTGAACTTAACAAACCGTTATTTGTTCTTTGTTCTCGTTCTCAAAAAATTGTTTCCCAAAACAATTTTCAAAGTTCTATACCTAGCAAGGCCTAGATCATCCAATTGTGCATAACGATCTTCGGTGTAGAAGCATAATTGGAAAAACTCAAACCAAGAGAGAACTAAAAAATATATAATCACTCAATAATTTTCTCTCTATATATATCTTTGTAGAAGAATATGAATATGTAGAAGAATTGCAGAGATCTCTAAAAAAGCCACATCATTTTATTTGGTTTAACTCACATATATAAAGAAGAGTCTTCAATTAATGATAATAATACTTTTCCAATCAGAATTCGTATTTCCACCATTTAAATCTTCCAAATATAAACTAATATGTCAATAATAGTTCAATATACTGATAATAGCTTCTAATCATGTCCCAAAGTGGTTAGGAATCAATTACATAGCAAAATGAACATTCCCAAAAAATAATTTTGCATACCCACTTACAGAGTATTCGGTGACTGTTCTATCGAGTACTCGGTGAACACGCAATTACGCGCAATGGTGCGAGAACTCACACATGCCTTTGGAAAATTATACCACTTTGCATCTTACCGAGTACTTAGTAATATCCCCACCGAGTACTCAGTGGAACAAAATCATGAAAATATACTTTTTTTACATTGCGGGTTCATCCAATTCCCTTTGCATCTTCACCACTTAAAACTTGATTAACCTAAATTAAAACTCTCAACTCTCAACATGGTTTTTGATAAGAAACATGTCATTACATAAATAAATGTTCTTACAATCTCCCCCTTGGCATTTCTGAGATAAAATCATGTTTTACAAATATCCTCACGATAAAAATAAAATCTATACCTATGAACACACATCAATAAACATAGACATAGACTTTTCTTTTGATATCATCATGATTTACGAATCCTGCAATCAAAACACTTAAATAAACATACATGTGAAAAACAAGTGTGAAAAACAACAGGAATAATTGAAATTACCTAGACAATAGTGAAAACAGCCTAGAGGGGGGGGGGGGGGGGGGGGGGGGGGGGGTGAATAGGCTTTTTGTCAATTTTATGATCAATTAAAATTATTTAATGAAAATTCAATTTTAATTAGTCACAAACCCTAATTCTCAATTTAATTCTCAAAAATAGATTAATCAATCAAATATGAATATAAGTGCAAAATTTTAAATCATGAGAAGACACAGATTTTTACGTGGAAAACCTTGGAAAGACTCCAAGTAAAAACTACAGATACGCTAGGGTGTCGATGCATTATGAATCAGAAAATTTATACAGATTTTATGAAAACAGAACTTGCAACCGCTGCAATTTGTTGTTCTTCACTCGACGTCTAAAAATCTAGATTCACTCGCGCTCCACGAAGCTCTCGCTCTGATCTCCGTACTCTGACGGCTCTGTTTCTCAACAGATTAAAATCACCATGAAGCCTCCTGTTTCGATCTCCGCACACATACGACTCCGTTCTTCAACGGATCAACGCAACCACGTTGCTATAAACGGTGTGTGAATTTTTCAAAAACTAAACCATTCAATCGTGTATAGAAATCGTCAATGTAGAAACATGATTGAAGACGTCCAATAACAAGAGAGAACTTGTGTATCTCTAATCACTCAATAATATTCTCTCATCATATGTATATCTCTGTAGAAAGAAGAAGATGAAGCTGTAGAATACTTGCAAAGAATTCTTAAAGACATGTTTTCTCTTGTTGTAGACTTGAGTATTTATAAACAATGATAATCCAAACCCTAAGTTTGTCCTTTCTCGTAATTTCACATCCAAACCCTATATTCTGGTGAATATAATGTATATAGCATGCACTTTGATGTATATAAGTCGTGGACAAATCATAAAACTAACCCACGAACAATTTGGACATCAGAGCAAAAAGTAGCCAAAAACTTGTCGTAGCTACGCTTCAAGCATAGCTGGGTCTACGCTTCAAGCGTAGGTCCAAGCGTAAAAATGTATTTTCCATCCAATTTTTGAAACTGAAAGCGTAGGCATTTTTGTTAAAACCACTTTTCTTCGCAACTGAGCCAAAATGACCCTCTTGAACCCACGATACTTTTTGCTTGAAGTGACGGCTTTGGAAAATGTCGTTTTCGCCCTCTAGTAAACATTTTTCTTCAATATGCTTACTTTCATGCTTCACTTGTATTTTTCATTACTTCAACACTTGACGAAGCTTATCGATGTCATTGAAACCAAACCAACCTATCTAATACTCAATATGGTTATTGTCTAGAACATTCCATAAATAAACAATACACAAAAGTGTTATTACAATCTCCCCCTTGGCATTTCTGAGACAAAAAATATGTTTTACAATATAGCCTCACAAATAACAACATAACATCTATACCTATGAACACACACTAACAAACATAGATATAAACTATCACATTGCTTTCATGACGAACTACCAAACATGTAACCACAATACTGAACAAACCATTAAATGCACGTGTGGAAAACAAATATAAACCAACATAATGATCATAAAAAAATCATAACAACAATGCACACATAATGATTATCATTCTCCCCCTGAGAATAAACTCCCCCTTACTAAATACTTCTCCCTCTTAATCAAACAATCTATCCCCCTTACTTAACTTCTCCCTTTTTTTGTCACTGAAATGCCAAGCAAATAGAGTATATGCCATAACAACAATGTAGAGAGATGCAAGGAAGTACTCAAGGAAAAACACCAAGATACAGAACTCTTATCAGATTATATCCAAATTCTCAAGGTAATAGAAATCTCTACTATGCATGACCCTACTATTAATGCATGAATGCAAAATGTCATGAATAATAAAAAATAATAATAAAATATTTTTGTTTTTAGAAATCTGTGAGCAAGGCAGTAGAGACACAAAGCCAATCATTAACACATCATATTCTCAGATTTAACTCTACCATTATACACATGGTATAGGGGGAAAAAATCAATACACATACCTTGTAAACTCAAGAATGCACAAGTTAAGTTTTGCAAATATATATATATATATATATGAAAATTCTCATGTGCAAACACTAAGGTAATATGAAAAATAATACATACTAAAGCTGATAATCTCCCTACCAACCATGATGATAATTCAATCCAAGATCCAAACTAGAAGGCAAAAATAAAAGATACTTTCTCTTCTTTCACCATTACCACCACATTCATACTCATGTAAAAGATATTTTATGCATAGACCAATCTAACATAGCTCATGAACCTTCATACCACTTCGGGTTAAATAAAAAAAAATAACAAATTCAGCAGGCATTAAAATCATCACCGAAGCAACTAACACCTAAGATTAATGTTTTGTAACATAAAATAATCATGCCAAGTGATCATCCAAAAATCTTATGTCAGACTGATACATCTACTTCACACATGCATGGTGAGACAAGTAAATGTGAAAATAGAGTAAAATATGACAACTTTTGTACTCTAGTCAAGCTCAATAGTCTCAAAATTTTTATTATCATTTATTTCAAAATAAAATGCATGCATGAATAAAAATAATACAAATGCATGATAACCTATCAACTCTTGAAAAATAATGCAATGTGTTTCTAGAATGATAAATAAAAAGATATCTATTCTAAAGAAAACATACCAATAGATTTCCTAAGACTAACATGCTTTTGAAAATCTAATGGTTTTGTAAAGATATCTGCCAACTGAGAATCTGTGGATATAAACTCTAGAGACATTATACCATCTTCAACAAGATCACGAATGAAATGATGTCGAATATCTATATGCTTTGTCCTAGAATGTTGAACAGGATTTTTAGAAATATTTATCGCACTAATGTTATCACAAAATACAGTCATCGTGCCTTGAGAAAAATCATAATCCTGCAACATTTGACGCATCCATAAAACCTGAGTACAATAACTACCAACTGCTATATACTCAGCCTCAGCAGTGGAAAGGGAAACACAATTTTGCTTCTTGCAATGCCAAACAACTAAGCAATTTCCAACATAAAAACACCATCCACTGGTACTTTTTCTATCATCAACATTATCGGCCCAATCAGCATCAGAACAAAAGAATGTTGTAGCTTATCATTTGTTAAGAATTGTCGTTGAGTCCACAAAGGACGATACTCCTCTTAAAGATGACTTCCCGAATAAACATCTGTTCAATGTGGCTGTTATGGAACAGATACCATGGTATGCAGATATTGTCAACTATAAAGCCACATGTAGAATTCCTAATGGATGGTCTAAGCATGAGAAGGATCGTTTCTTCAGCTAAGTAAAATTTTATATCTGGGACAATCCGCGACTATACAAATATTGCCCAGATCAGATAATTCGTAAATGTGTTCAAGAAAGTGAATTTCAAGGCATACTGACATTCTATCATACGCTAGAGTGTGGAGGGCATTTTGGTGCTCAGAAGATAACTCACAAAGTTCTACAGAGCAGTTTTTATTGGCCCACCATATTCAAGGATGCATTTGAGTTTTGCAAATCTTGTTTGAGATGTCAGAAGTTGGGATCAATATCTCGACGAGACATGATGCCACTGAATCCTATTTTGGTGGTTAAGTTGTTTGACGTTTGGGGCATTGACTTCATGGGACCGTTTCCAAAAGCCGACGATAAGCAGTACATATTAGTAGGAGTTGATTACGTTTCTAAATGGGTCTTGTTGCCACGATGCATGCGAATCACATTGTGGTTGAGGAGTTTGTTAAATCAAATATCCTTTCTAGATTTGGTATGCCACGAGAGTTGATCAGTGACGGCGGCAGCCACTTCGACAACCAGTTTCTTCCGACCTTGTGCAAGAAGTATGGTGTCACTCATAGAATTGGAACGCCATATCACCCATAGACGAGTGGTCAAGTGGAGGTTTCGAACAAGGAGATCAAGAATGTTAGTCACTAATTGACCCTAGAGGGGGGGTGAATAGGGTATTCAAAAATCTCTTTCAATCTTTTCGGAAATTAAAACAAGCTATATAAAATTAACAACTACTTCAAGAATCAAGTAATTATTTCAATGACATATTCAAGTTAATTGATCTAGCAAATTATCACAAGATTAATATATCATGCACAATATTGAAATAAAGAGATAGAGATAGAGAGATTGACACCGCGATTTTTTTGAGGTTCGGTAACTCCTACTTCTCGGCTCAAGAACCCCTTCTTGAGACTTTTTCCGATCCTTTCACTATGACCCTTCCTTCACAGGTGGAATGACAAACCTTTACACACAAGCTCACAAGCTCGTATCTCAATTAAGAGAACAATCCTCTCTTGAAAATGTTGGACTTCACTTGCCCAAGATCACAAAAATGGTATGTAATCAATTGTATCACTCAAGAACAAAAACACTCAAAAACCCTAAGATTTTTATGGAAGATAAATCAATATAAGCTCAAGTGTTTTTGGTGATGTTTCAACAACTCTAGATTTGTATTCTCAAAGGATAAAATCAATGAATGAGTTTTAGAGAATAAGAAAAGATACTAGAGTTTGAAGCTTCAAAATATTTGATTAGAAAATCAAGCTTTTTGCTTCTTGCCTTTAATGGCTTTTCAAAGAGTGTTAGAGAAGAAGATGAAGGCTTCTATATTTTTCTCACACTAGAACCACATTTTTACAAACCCACATCTCTTTCTATTTATATCGAAGCATTAGGGTTTTGAGATTGGATCTCACTCTTAAAGAGGAGACAAGAGTCATTTGAAAAGGTTGAAAAACTTGGCTCAAAGTGAGGGGAAAAATCTTTTGTAAAGATTACATTTAATTCTGAAAAACAGTGCCTTAGTCGACTACATAGAAGGCCTGACTACATAGTTTCTCCAAACGAATCCTAAATCATCGTCTTGCTTCAGTCGACTACACAGAAGGTCTTAGTTAACTACAAGGCTGTCTTTAGTCGACTACTCAGAGGGGCTTAGTCGACTATAAGATGATTTAAATTTCCAATTTATCTTCATCATGCTTTAGTCGACTACAATAATGGGTTTAGTCTACTACAAGGAAGTTTAGTCGACTACATGAAGTGTTTAGTCGACTATAGCTCAATTTGAAATGAGACCTTAACTTTCGTCATGGTTTAATCAACTATGGGATAAGTCCTAGTCGACTATGACCCCAAATAAAACTGATTTTTGAGTTCATTTTTTATCCATTTTGAGTTCGGTTATTTTATCACTTGAGCTTATAGGATTTAACAACACATAGAATACCTTGTTACAATGGTCGCACCCCGACCTATCTACCCTGAGTCTTGAGTCTTCAAATTTTGCCTTTTCGTTGATCATTTGGTTCTTTTCAATTTTTGTGCTTCAATTTCTTTTTCGCTTTTCACTTTTGTGTAAGCTTTCTTTCCAAGCAAATTTTCAAGTCATTTTCTTCTCTTTTTGCTGAAACACGTAACTTAATTTTTCATTAGTTTCAAACACACTTTAATGGTTTGTTATCATCAAATTTGATATTGTTTGCCGAAAGTGAATTTCAAAGCCAACAATCTCCCCCTTTATGATGACAAAACATTTTGTGTTTGCTTGGTAGTGATGAGACATCAAGTGATGCTCACCCTCAACATGTGCATAAAATTCTTTGTTCAAATGCTCCCCCTTAGTGAATAAAATTTGTAAATTAATGGACATTTCGATACAACTACTGTTTAGGCACATTTGAGATAATAAAACAGCGTTTCATAGATGATTCGAATTGAGTACAAGTTGTTACACTAATGAAAAATAAAAAAACAATAGTGATACGAACAAACCACACAAAAATAGAAATTACTAAAGACAAATTACTAAGAACAGACGATAAAAATGGATACTATCATAGCATAATTTCTCCCCCTTTTTGTCAGCGTCAAGGGGCGTGGGGATGAGGGGCCTCGAGATTAAGACGAAGATCATGAATAGAAGAGGTGAGACCAGAAATACGGATAGAGATTTCTTGATCAAAATTATGTAGGCTCTCGTTTACCTTTTGAATGGCTTCCGTATTCTTTGTGACAGCTTCATCAAGGCGCTCAAGCACTTGGTCCTGGCGCTTAAGTATGTCCGCATTGCTCTGAACAACCCCAAGAATTTGATTAAGAAGAACATTATGAGTACTGTTACTGAAATCAAGTAAAACAAAAGCACTGTCTAATGGAGGAACCGAGGAAGAGGTCTCTTGACGAGGTGTTGAAGTGCCTATGATTGGGCGAGGACGAGGATGAGGCATACTATCGGCAATTAAATTTCCTTCGGCATCAGATGTGATTTGCATTTGTTTGACGTAAGTGGGGTCGAGAAAAATGGGGTGATGCTCGGACACCTCATTGGGAAAAGAAAAGTCGTCCTGCTCAAGAAGATAGGTAATATGGGTAGGAAAGAAAAGCGGACCGGATGACTTACGCTGACAGGTAAGAATAACAGAGCGGAAAATTATAGTTAAATCTACTTTTTTTTCCTGTCATAATGCAATAAACAAGAAAAGCCTCCATACGCGACACACTACTACGACTTCCAATTTTGGGCAAAATATAATAGTTTATAACATTATAAATTAACCTTGCCTCCGGTAGGAGCATAGAGGAGAGAAGACAAACTATTTGCGTGGTATCCTTGTCGATACAGATTGTCCGAACCGCCTCAATGCAATCAAAATCATCAGCAGTGTACCAATCCTGCTTTGAGAAATAGCGGACTCCGTCAGCAGGAAATGAAAAAATGAGATTTTTTTCCTTGTCTTGGAAAGTCACGTCACCACCCGCCATATAAACCCGAAGATGTGGAAGAAAGTAATCCTTATGATTTTGGAAGGAAGCATAAAAGGCTTTGACAACTCGGGGAAAGAAGGGAATGTCGAGGGAAATGAAGAAATCCCAACCAATAGCTCTGAATAAATCAAAAGTTTTAGCAGAGATTTTGAGTGATGATTCGGCACGGGGTAGGAGGACGGTGGTCAAAGATGGTGATGAAGCGATTTCGAGCACCTTCAACCTCAAGAAGAGCCTCAAGAGGCATGGGTACATCTGATTCATCTTTTTCGGCAATAACTGGTGGAGAGGGAAGAGCACGTGGAGCAGTAGAGCTTTGGCCACCATCAATGCGTGAGCATTTCCGGGTCAAGCCACGAGTTTTGGGTGCCATTGTGAGATAAGAGAGTACGAATATATATATGTATAAATATATAACGGTGTATATATGAGAGAAATAGATTGGGTAGAGAATGAGATTTGGGTGAAGGATTTATAGGGAATTAGATGGATGAAAAGAGATGGGTAAATGATTTTAATGAGAAATAGAGAGGGAATGAATATGGAATAAAGGGGTTGAGAATCTGAGATAAGGGATGAGTGAGAGGGGAAGTCGAGAGAATGGAGAAGACGAAGTGAGGGTTAAGTTAAATAAGAGGCATAGTCGACTAAATGATGGTGGAGTTGACTGTGTAGACCATTTAGTCGACTATGGCTAGGTGTCTAGTCGACTAAGAGAGGTCGAAAGAAAGAAAAAAATGCATGAGTTTGGGATGATATGGGTAGTCAACTATGAATCGTGGTTTAGTCGACTAAAGAGAGAAATGTTTTGAAAAAATGTTTGAAAATTGGTGAAAATTTTTCAAAAATAAAATAATAAAATAAAGAAATTAAAATTTTGAAAATTTGGGAAAAATTTGAAACTAATTTTGAAAGTTTTTGAAAATAAAAATTTATGAATGAAGTTAGGCTAAAACATCAATATCTAAGGCCATTCCGATTTCCTTACGAATTTTTGAAAAAGATTCGTCAGGGAGCGATTTAGTGAAAATATCCGCTAATTGATTTTTAGTGTCAATAAAAACCAATACAATGTCGTCTTTAGCAACGTGATCACGTAAGAAATGATGCCTAATCTCGATGTGCTAGGTGTGTGAGTGTTGAATAGGATTCTTAGATATGCAAATAACGTTTGTATTATCACATTTAATGGGCACATGATTGAAGACAAGACCGAAATCAAGTAATTGTTGCTTAATATAAAGAGTTTGAGCGCAAATACTACTGGCTGCAACGTATTCGGCTTCGGCCGTAGACAATGCAACGAAATTTTGCTTTTTCCTTGACCAAGATACTATAGAGTATCGTAGAAAGTGACATGTGTTGTTTGTGCTTTTTCGATCCACTCTACATCCCACAAAATCGGCATCCAAATAACTAGTAAGATCAAGTGAAGTCCCACGTGGATACCAAAGCCCAAAGTTAATTGTACCACTTAGGTAGCGAAAAATACGTTTCACGGCAAATAAGTGAGATTCTTTAGGACAAGATTGAAAACAAGCACATAGGTACACACTAAACATTACATCCGGCCTACTAGCGGTTAAGTAAAGCAAACTACCGATCATGCCTCTATATTTAGTAATGTCAACGCATTTACCATTTACATCTTTATCAAGCTTAATAGAGGTACTCATAGGAGTTATGGCATGTTTGATAACCTCCATACCAAATCGCTTTAGCAAATCTTTAGTGTACTTGGATTGGCTAATAAATAAGCCATCCGAGTTTTGCTTGATTTGCAAACCTAAAAAAAAGTTCAACTCACCCATCATGCTCATTTCAAATTCATTTTGCATACCTGTACCGAATTCTTTACACAGAGAATCATTTGTTGAGTCGAATATAATGTGGTCAACATAAATTTGGACAATCAACAAATTTTTCTTAATGATTTTTGTAAAAAGTGTGTTATCAATTTTTCCTCTTGTAAAACCATTTTGAATCAAAAACCCACTAAGGCCCTGTTTGGTAGGTGGTCTAATCTGGTCTTGCGTTTTATGGGACCAGACTCTGTTTGGTAGCATTGGTCCCAAATTTTTGGTTAGACCAAGTAAGACCAAATCAGACAAAAAAAAAGGTGGCTCCTGGTGGTCCGGTCTAGTCTTATTAATAAAATGTATTTATAAATAATTAAAAATGAATAAATAATAATAAAAATTTATTAATAATAATAATAAATTAAATAAAACATATTTTAAAAATAAAATATAAATATTAAATAATAAACAAAATGAAATAAATAATACCTAATAATAATAAAAAATTAATATAATAATAATAAATAAATGAATAAATAATAAAATATATTTATAAATAATTAAAAATGAATAATTAATAATATAAATAATAAATTAAATAAAACATAATAATAATAAAAAATGAATACAATAATAATAAATAAATATAATAATAATAAAAAATGGACTAAATAATAAATAATAATAATAAATTAATAAAATAAATAATAAATTACATAAAACATATTTAAAAATATAATAAAAATAATAAATAATAAAAAAATGAAATAAATAATAATAATAAATAAATATAATAAAAAATAATAAATAGATATAATAATAAATAAATATAATAATAAATAATAAATGAGTATAATAATAATAAATTAATATTAAATTAATAAAATATATTTTTAAATAATTAAAAATTAATAAATAATTTATAAATAAAATGAATTAAATAATGAAATAATAATAAATAAATAGAATATATTTATAAATTAATATATAAATTAATAAATAATAATTTAATAATATAAATAATAAAATATATTATAAAGTGAAGAAATAATAAATAAAGAAATAAATAATACATAAATAATAAATAAATAGTAAGACCAGACCGCTTACCAAACAGACTTTTCCAGTTCAGATTAGACCAGACCAGATCGGACCAGACCAGACCAGAAACACCGCCTACCAAACATGGCCTAAGTCTCTCATACCAAGCTTTAGGAGCTTGCTTTAAACCATATAGAGCCTTAGTCAATTTGAAAACATGATTTGGAAAAAGTTCATTTTCAAAACCGGGTGGTTGCTTTACAAAAACTTCTTGTTCTATGACACCATTTAAGAAAGCACTTTTGACATCCATTTGATAAAGAGTAAAATTTTTAGATTATGCAAATGCAATAAACATTCTAATTGCTTCTAATCTAGCTACGGGTGCAAAAGTCTCATCGTAGTCAATGTCTTTCTCTTGATTATATCCTTGAGCTACCAATCTTGCTTTATTTCGAATAATCACTCCATTCTCATCCTTTTTATTTCAAAAAACCCATTTTGTGCCAATTATAGTTTGATTTTCGGGTTTAGGAACAAAATACCAAACTTGATTACGTTCAAATTGATTTAGTTCCTCTTGCATAGCAATGATCCAAGAATCATCACATTGAGCTTCGTGAAAGTTCTTGGGCTCGATTTGAGACACAAATGCCATGTGATTGCAAAAGTCTTTGAGCTGAGATCTAGTGCTAACCCCTTTTAACGGATTACCTATGACTTGATCAAGAGGATGATTGTGTACAATCCTCCATGATTTAGGAATTGAGTTTGTCAAGTCATCATTGGATTGATGCTCAACTTCACTCTTTTCCTTTTGGCTACTTAATGAGTTGGAGATATTGAGAGTATTTAAACTATCCTCAATCCCTACAACTTCATCTTAATCTAGGTCAACTCTAGGTGATGGTGGTGGTAGTGATTCATCAAAGACAATGTGAACTGACTCAACCATGATTAGAGTCCTCTTGTTATAGACTCGAAAGGCTCTACTTCTTGAAGAGTACCCTAGGAAAATTGCTTCATCCGATTTGGAGTCGAATTTTCCTAAGTTTTCTTTATCATTTAGCACAAAACATTTACAACCAAACACCTTGAAATACCCAATACTGGGCTTTCGACTATTCCATAACTCATGAGGTGTTTTTCCCAATTTCATTCGAATAATGACTCTATTAATTATATGTTAAGCAGTATTTACCGCTTTCGCCTAAAGGCTTCGGGGAAAGTTGTGTTCATTGAACATGCTTCTAGCCATTTCTTGTAATGACCTATTCTTTCTTTCAACCACACCATTTTGTTGAGGGGTTCTAGGGGCCGAGAGATCATGAGATACACCAAGTTCATCACATAATTTCTCTAAGTCTTGATTTTCAAATTCCCTACCGTTATCACTTCTAATTTTCTTGATTTTTAAATATTTTTCATTTTGAATGACTCTATAAAAATTATCAAGAATGGAGTGAGTTTCATTTTTATGAGCAAGAAAGTGAACCTAAATATATCTAGAGTAGTCATCGACTATAATAAGTACATATAATTTCCCGGCTAAGCTAGCTGTTCTCTCCGAACAAAAAAGATCCATGTGAAGTAGCTCTAATGGTCTAGAAGTGGTAATGTCTTTCTTTATCTTGAAAAAGGACTTTACTTGCTTACCTACTTGACATGCGCTACATACTTTATCTTTTGAAAATTAAGTTTTCGGGAGGCCTTTAACTAAATCATTTTTGGATAAACGATGAATGAGGTTCATACTAGCGTATCCTAAGCGTCTATGTCATAACCAACTATTTTCGCTAGATGTGACGAAACATTTAACATCTTGTTCATGCAATTCACATAGCAACATAGTATACAAATTTCCATTTCTTTTAGCATTGAACAATTGATTCTCATCTTTCTCAACTATGCATGCATTTGACCTAAACATAACATCATAACCTTTGTCACACAATTAACTAATGCTAAATAGATGATGCTTCAAACCATCAACCAAAAGCACATTATCTATAGAGAGATAAGAAGATATACCAATTGAGTCAATCCCTATAATTTTGCCTTTAGAGTTGTTTCCAAAAGTTACGTTTCCTCCTTTATAGGGTTTTAGATAAATGAACTTTGATTTGTCTCCCGTCATATGCCTTGCGCATCCGCTATCAAGAAACCATTTTTCCTTTGATGCGGATTTTAAGCATACCTACAAAACAAATTTAAGTAACGTTCATTGGTACCCAATCTATGCGATATCAGTATTAGTACCTGATGGATACCACAGTCCATAATTCACTGTCCCTTTAACATACTTGATAATCCTTTTCACGGTAGTACTATGAGACTCCTTAGGACTTGCTTGGTAACATGCATGCAAACCAACACTAAAAGCTATGTTAGGTCGACTGGAAGTCAAATACAACAAACTCCCAATCATACTCCTATAAACTGTAGGGTCAATATCTTTGCCTTTAGTATCTATGCTAAGCTTGACACTGGTACTCATAGGAGTGCGAACATCTTTAGCCTTTTCCAAACCAAACTTCTTTACTAATTCCAAGGCATAACGAGTTTGAGAAAAAAAAATCCCATCATTTAATTGCCTAACCTGAAGTCCTAGAAAGAAGTTCAATTCACCAATCATGCTCATCTCAAATTCATGTTTCATTTGATCTCCAAAATAATGAGCAAACTGATCAGAAGTGGAACCAAGTACAATATCATCAACATAGATTTGAGCAACAACTATATCACTTTTAATTTTCTGAATAAACAGTGTTTTGTCCACTCCCCCTCAAGCAAAACCTGTCCCCAACAGGTAATCAGTCAACCTTCAATGCCAAGTTCTAGGAGCTTGCTTTAGCCCATACAAAACCTTATTCCTAACAATTGTACCATTTTCATCATTTTATTCTTGAAAATCCACTTGGTACCAATCACGTTTATCTCTTTCGGTCTATGCACAAGATACCACACATTATTTTTAACAAACTGCTAAAGTTCTTCTTGAATAACATTTATCCACTCACTATCTTGAAGAACTTCTTTGACATTTTTAGGTTCCAAGGATTATGTATAGCATTCATACGAAAACTCATTCCTAGCCTTTCTCCGTGTCACCATCATCTGATCAACAGATCATATAACATTATCCAAAGGATGGTACAACTTTACCCTTACAGATGGTTCCTTAGAAGGTGTAGGCTGAACATCACCAATTTGATCATGTGATTCTGCAGGACTTGAAATATCATCATTAACCATATTATCCTCTTTTTCAACCTCAGAAGAATCATTATCCAATATAAAGAATGACTCACCATCTTCCTCCTCAGCAGACATCGGAGACTCATCAACACATAAGTCATCAACCACTACATTCGCAGATTCCAGTATAGTTTGAGTTCTAAGGTTAAACACCCTATATGCTCGACTATAGGTTGACACAAAATTAACTAACTTTCGGCCAGTAGGAACAACAAATAAATCTAAAACATCAAGGTTAGACATGTCCATAGGTTAATCATAATCTATAAAATCATCAGGAAAATTAATTTTAATTTTTTTTCCTTTTTATTTTCATAGAGGCTTGATATAGATTTGTCAAATGTCCAAGCGTACTGTAGGTATGCACCCAATGTCCTTTTATTCCACACATAAAGCAAGGCTTATCATTATAAGTCACAGATGATTTAATCTTGACACCTTTTCCATTTTCTTGCTTGTTGGCAGACCACTTGTGGTGGCTAGGTGTGAAATTCCTTTTGGGAATTATAAAGAAAACACAAGTACCAATAGACTCGAGATAAGTTCAAAATACTTAGCAAGGTTCTAGGTTAAAATTTCCCTTTGTCGAAAATTTGTAATCCCATGAACCCAATTTGTTGAATTACCTTATTAATTGCTGAATCACTCCTGGAGTCAATTAGATTACCCATTCCAATCAACTTGAGAATAAAATTAGCAATGGCCATTTTTTTTTCTAGCACATTCACTCCATATGTTGTTACTACTGGAGCAGAAAAGTGGACAAATTCGAGCGAGGCAATTTCAAACTTTGTAAAGTTAAACACAATTTTAAATCTCATAAAAATAAATAATGATTCAGTAAGTTGACGCAACTTCAAGTTGTCACAAAATTAATGAACTTTTGGTAAAAAATAATTATGAAGTTTCGGGCTTGCAATAGACTACAGGCTATTATAATGAGAAAATTCAATTTTTTGATAAATATGAAATCATTGCTAAGCTTTTGGCTTATAATCATATTCAAACTTCAGGTTTGCAAATAAATTTTGATAATTGTATGAAATCCCATATTCATTAATAATAATTTTCCCGGCTCTAGGCATACATAAATTTTTAATATTTATGATAAACTTCAGGTTTACAAAATTAGATGAGAGAATCTAGTCTCAATCAACTAATCAAAATAATAGAATTCCAGTTTGGGAGACTTCAAGCTCTACCAATCAAATAATAATTTAAAGTGTGGGAGTCTACAGGCTCAACCATATAAATTAGTTACGATAAATAGGTGGTAGAACCAACCATATAAAACCATTACAATAAATAGGTGGTATAACCAACCATATAATAATATAAAGTCGTGGGGTGAGCTCACTAGCCCAGTAGAGGAAACGTCATTGTCTTAATCTTGGTAGTCCAAGTGGTACAACCACCTATGGTACATGCAACTAATCCTAGGTCGGTCTCTTTTCCCACATAGCTCTCACGCCAATCCGGAACCCCATCGAACCCAACAAACAATTCTCTAACATACTCACATCATAATCATTCATAATTATAGCATGCTTCAACACAATTATCACAATTACATATATGAGAATTTAAGTGCAATGTGACTCAACCCACCTCATGATAAACATGCACAACCACACACCCTAACTATAAGGGTCAATGGGATCATTCTCAAACCATTAACTTTTGAGGATACAAGCTAATGAAGGAAGGTAGAGTGTCGTACCGATCATTCCTTGAGATATACACTCTCAATGTGGAATATCGTAAACACGACGTGGTCGTGAAATAAGATTTGGAACAATTCCTCCCCCTATTGTCTTTGTTTCTTGAAAGACTAGTTCTGTTGGAGCAAGAAGCACCACCTGGCCAGTTGTTACGACGATCCAACACAAGACAACTCACACATAGTTACGTGACAGGCATAGACCAACACCAATGTACTCATGTGACAAGGTGTACTCAATATGCAAAAATTCTCAATTTAGTCACGTCTTATCATAATACATGTTTTATCTCGTTATGCAATATATTATGTCCAACTTAACAATATGCTCATAATTTCACATTTATAAGCAATAAACCACAACAAACATTTATATCACACAATCATATTTTCAAGGGCCTGGTTCATCGTCTAAGTTGTCAAGACTCATATCGCATATATATATATATATCTATGTGTATATATATATATCTATGTGTATATATATATATCTATGTGTATATATATATATATATGTGTATATATATATATATATGTGTATATATATATATATATATATATATATATATATATATATACACGGCATATATACACATAGACGCACACCTCCTCGTACAAAAACTAAAACAACTCATTTTTCCCCTACCTCAATCCAAGCAAGCTAACATAAGGATGTCCAAGAAGGTTCAAGTCAAGCTACCAATTTGAGTGATCACAAGGATAGCTTCCAACTAGCAACACACCATTCAATGAACAACAATATTACAATGGTGTCTCAATAAACCAAAATTATCAAAGTGGCTCCAACCACAAGAACAAAACCATCCCTAATGATAACTAATTTTAGGGTTTCATGAAAGACATAACTCAAGAGAAAGAATTCTTGAACTTACCACTAGCTTCACCACAATACGAGCCAAAAATCACAAGATGAACTCCAAGCTTTCAATAACCGAAACAATAGATGAAAAGGTTCAACTTATCGTCCTTAACAAGATTCAAGAGAGAAGGAACAACAAAAATCAAAAGTTGGACACATAACTTCAAGAATATACATTCTAGGGTTTGAAGTTGGAAACCTCAAGAGAGTTAGAGACTTACCCCAATACTTAGAGCAAATTGATGATGAGAGAAATCCAATCAAGTTCCATGTTGAACACTCATTCAAACTCCAAATGGAAGGAGATGAAATCAAATGGAGAAGTTGAAGAGGGAAGGAGAAGTGTAGAGATAAATGAGTTTGTATAGAGTAGAAAAGTCTTGCTAATGAAAGACTTATGAAGTGTAGAGATTCTCCACTCACACCTCTCACAATCCAATGGTGCACATTTAAGCTAAAAAATGAAAGAAATATCTATTGACCCAAGGTTTTCCACCATGGGTAAATATGACATTTTGATGATAACAAACCATTGAATGTGGTGAATTTAATGTCTAATTGAGTTATGTTTAATAGGTTATTGATTCAAGATAAACTCAAGAGAGCTAGTGGATCCATGAGAAGATCAAATAAAGGTGCTTAGAGCTCAAAAGACATTGGAGACAAGGATGGAGACATCAATCCAAAGCTTAAAGAAATTGAAGATCAAAGAAATGGGTAAAATAGTCTTGGGTGAGTGCTAGATTAAATGTAAAGTTATTTTTGAAATAAATTATTTGAAAGCTCAACTCTTGACCATATAGCATATAGGATCAGGCATATCATTTATGAGTCCTTGAATCATTAGCACTAGACTATGAACATCATTTAGTCTTTGCTAAATTGAGTTAGTTCAAGCTTTCATAAGCTATGGAAGAACTCAACAAAGATGTTGTCCTAGAACCATTAACTTAACTCATATCACTTGAAATGGATTCTAGATGCATATTAAAGCTTTGAAAAATTTTTGTTAAACCATGAAAAACGTTTGTCTAACATTGAGAATTTTTTTAAATTGGAAAAATATTTTATGATCTCAATATTGACTTTAGGCATGTCAAGGACCTTATTAAGTCTCTAAGACATCCTAGGAGTGTGACTAAGTTATTTCGGAAAAATCCCAAAAGATTTCACGAAAAACCGACAAGTGGGTTAGAAGTTCGAAATGAAGCGTCACATTCCAATGCGCATATCAGACTTAAAACTGGGTTAAATGGAGCAATTCATAATCCTAAAATCAATATCTTGAAGTCTTCTTTCCAAAAAGCTAAAGAACGCCTTCATCCGAGTTACAGAACTCCAATTATGACCAAAGGCGTTAACTACGTCGAAACTGGGTAAACCACCCAGTCGACTACCTGTTGACCCAGTCGACTGGGCCAAGAAGGCCAGTCGACTGGCTGAGTCAGAGAGTTAAAAATAAATTTCAGAATGAATTTTTGAAGACCCAGCCGACTGCCCCAAAACACCCAGTCGACTGTCTCATTCGGAATTTGAATTCTAACGGTTAGTTTCGGATCCAAAGTGTTCCAAAACTTTCCAAAACATCCCCAAACAACTATATTGTGTTCCTGTGCTATATATATGCCTTATATGAGCCAAAAATGGTTAAGAGAAAAGAGGGATAGGAGTATGAAAAAAATCTACCATTTGTGCATCATTTGAATTCATCTTTGGGTAGAAAACTCTCCTATAGGAATCACAATGAACATCATTCATATTTTCTCTTGTGATTCATTCTTTCACACATTGAGTTAAGATTTTAAGTATTCCATCTATTGAGAGATATGTTGTAAACACTCAAAATTCAATTCCTATTCTTTGTGAGTGAAAGACCAAGAAGTTGTCTTGGCTTGGGATGAACTTGTTGAAGATTGTATGGGTTTGCTATTTACCCAGAAAGAAGGAGGCATGTATGGGTTTGCTCATTCACCCAAAAAGAAGGAGATGTGAGGGATTGTTTTTTACCCCCGTAAGAAAAGCACGATAGTGGAATCCTTGGGAGGTTATCTCAAGGCATGGACGTAGACCAAAGATTTGGTTGAACAATGTAAAAATCTCAGTTTCTATGGTGTGCATTTTCTCTAACCCTTATCTCTTTACTTTAAAAACAATTGTCATTTATAATCTTGAGCTTTATATATCAATGCTATGGAATTTCTTGCGTTTGTGTATCAATGAAGAGGTTAGGAAAAATCATAGTTGAAATGAAATGAATTGTGAACATGATTGGATTATAACTTAGACTACCATCTCATTTAGATATAATCCATGTGCACACCAAGTATTTGATAAAATTCATATTCAACACATCTTAGCATAAAATGTTCATATACATCCCAAGTGTTTGACACAATGCATATTAAACATGTCATTCTTCTTAAGAGTTTATATGCACAAAATGTTTAATTACTTTTCATAAACTCTTCAAAGTATTCTTTATGACAAATAACATTTTGCATCATTTCTATACATATATGAGAAAAATGTTTATACATATTTAGTTGAAATGAATACTTGAATGCTTGAACTAGTTCTCATTCTTGAATCCATTGTGTATATACTTGGTAATGCAATTCATTATTCATGATTCAAAGTATGAAATGAGGTAGTCACTTAAGGATTATTTATCTAACTAAGTGTTTGACTAGAGCTCTACAAAGATTACTTTTGTTAAAACAAAGTCAAACTGAAAAAGACTAAAAGTTTGTTATTGACCCTATTCACCCCCCCTTTAGGTGTCAATATGTGGCCAATAATATCCAAGGGTGGAAAGGAAGTCTTGCAAAGTAGAAGACTATACACAACACACATTAATCCATTTGTTGCCAAACATGGCCTAAAGATCCAAGGGTTGTGAGCAAAGGTGGAAGACTTGAATCAATGGTGGAGAATTAGACAACACCCCAAAGTGTGAAAAGACCAAATCCCTCTCAACTTAGGATAAATTACAAGAGTGTCATCATGACTCTCAATTACCCTTTGACCCCATGTCTTCCACTCTATTACCACAATGTCACTCATACACCAACACTTAGTCATTTCTCTACAATTTCACTAAGTCCTCTTAATATGAAAATACCAATTTACCCTTTGGTTATTTATTTCCCTAATTCATTTTCAACATTTTTCATTATTCTCAAAATGAAAATACAACATGCAAGTTACAAATTTAATCTCACATAAAACAAGTAAGTCATGCTAAGCATATAGACACATTAATCACATAAGTACTTAATTGTTAAGAATTTTTTTTAATTAGGACATAAAAATATCGGACGCTACACACTAACAAGGGTATTAGCAACAGTTTAACCGTCCCTAAAAACAAGAAACTGTTACTATAAACATGGGTATCAGTGACGGTTTGACCGTCGCTAAAAAAAACAAGTATTAGGGATGGTTTGAGGAGAGCATTAGTGACGATTTTGTGACTTTCTGCGACAGTTTGGACTATCCCAAAAAACCAAATTTCTTGTAGTGTGTAGCGATGTGAGAGTTTTTCGGTGAAACTTGGGACGGCAATTGCGGGCCCGTCTAAACTCCAATTTGGACTTGGTTTGCGGTGCTGGCTTCGTCTCATCGAGAAGAATTTGACCGTGTGTTCGGATTTTGATTTTGAGCAATTTAAAATTTTTGATTTGTACCAAATTTGAGGTTTTCGCTGCTGTTTCACCCTCAAATGCTTTGATGTCGATCTACTTCCGCCAAAGACTCTGACATGGATTTGGTTCCACATGGATTACTCTGATACCACTTGTTAGGGTTTTTACACCAGCCCAAGACCTAATCGAAAACACACACACACACAATTGCAAAACAAAATCACACACACCGACACGGAGATTTATACGTGGTTTATCCAAATTAGCTTACTTCCACGGAAATCACCAATAATCACTATCAATGAGAGGATTACACTATGATGATCAGTAGATCAACAACTCACACGTGTATTGCTCACCCGATGTTTCACTCACACCAAGATTCTCTGTATTTTTCTCTTCTCTCTATTTTTGTGTACACAATACAATAGGTTATACCCTGTATTTATAGGAGAGGTTGAGTGGTGAACAAGCCAATTGGTATCCTAAACCAATTCGAATAAGGAGTCTTTAAATCAATTTCCTACTCAATTAAGGATTGCTTGGTGGCTAAGTTTAACTTTCCCCACAAGAAAAGGAGTCACCAAATATAATTATTTCAACACCATTTCAATTATTAGCATGATAATCCCGATGGAGTGGTAAAAATCACATTAGGCATGATTTATAATCATATTAAAGATTTTCATGTTTTATGCATACTTCCACAATGTCATCATGCCATGCATGTCAATGCTCGTGTCAATGCAAATGCAAAGCCCTAGCCACTAAGGTAACCTGGTATAGTATCGCCAAAAATAACATCAACCACACGGAATATGCTCGTGGAAAAACTAGTGTTCGGACCCAAGTCCTCACACACCCTCTGATTTTCGGATTACTAGTCCGTCGGCCGCGAGAGACACCTCCTGACCAATTATTGCAACGACCCAAAAGATTAACCCACACAAGAATATGAATGAGGCATGAAACACAACACCGGTCATATATGTATATGGTGTTACTAAAATATCAACTATGCCTTAAGTGAACCAAATCATGTCAATATAATTGCCAACTTCCAACTTATCATGCTTTTCAACGATTTTAAGCAACAAATCTTCAACATATCTCCACATGAATGCAACCCAATTCATCAAGCATGCTTTAAACCAATTAAGGCAATAATTCTTCAATATCATGATATCTTCTCATAAATTCTCAACACTTTAATTTAAATCACATGCTTCTCATTCAATAAGCATATAAGTATGTATACTTAAACCTATATAACAACTTTATGCTCATAAAGCATTTATCAACTAAAAACCTCACTAATGCCGCCATTACTACCTAAGCTAGGGAGTTCACCATTTCCCAACTTTACTACTAAGACAGAAGTGAGTCATCAACATATTTTCACATCTATATATATATATATATATATATATTCATGCAAGGTAACATATTCAAGAACACAAATCATCAACATAAGGAATCTATAAATATTGACTCCTTTAAGAGTCCACACTCACGCACCAAAAGATGAGAAAGGAAGGAGTTTCCCCTAACTTAGGTCCAAGCAATGAAAGCAAGAAAAGAACTCCAAGAAATCTTCCAAAAGAGGGTAAAAAATTCCCACAGGAACCTCCAAGCTTACAATAACATCAAATGAAGAGAATGATTACAAGAAATTTTAATATGCTCCCCCGCTTTATTAAGATGGTGTGATTTGAGAAATTTTAATATGGACTTGAACTATGTGATCGTGAATAATCACAATAAGTAGGCACATAAACAAATATTTCACTCGAAATTTACATATTAACTTATGTGTCAAACCGATATTATTCGGAATTATATGATTTTGAATCATACAATAATTTCTGGTGTGATTCATTGGAGCACGATTATGCATAAAAATAAAAATAAATAAGTATGTTTGGTAATTGGTCTGGTCTAATTAAAAGTTTGTTTGATAAGCGATCTGGTATGATATCTATCTGATGGCCTAAGTGTTGCTTCAACTCAATCCGCTCTAAAGTATAAGATGAGACCCAATTAGTAGAAATGCATATATATATATATATAGACCGGCTGTGATCACATATCAGGTCGTTGTCATGCTCATTTTACATATATGGACACAATACAATCAAATCTCTGCATAGAAAGAAGAAAAGTGAAGGAACTATTATCAAACAGTTTGCAAGAATCCCATCAATATGATGATAAAATGAGCGAAGAGTTGAATAAGAAACATAGACATACCATCAACATTGCTTCATTCAAAGTTTTAGCATCACTTATTAAGCCAATCCCAATTGTATGTACTAGTTATTAATGCATGAAGCAAAGCTCACAAAGCTGTGGTATCAAACGATTTTCGTCTCACTAAGAGGCACGTAATGTTAGACAGGTGAGCGTGCTGAGAATGTGTATTATCAAGTGTACACATGACGAAATCAGGACGATGCATAGCAAGCGTTAGCCTCTCCTTCCCCACATCGAAAGCAGTGGCATCGAGAAGAACATGCCATGAATTCCTATGAGCCTCCGATATCCAATGCATTGAGTAGCGCACGCCATTGACGTAGGCAGGGTACGAAAAAAGCCCCTTTGGAGTGTGCTTGCTCTTCCTCCTAAAGTACTGGCTAAGCTGTGACCCTTTGATCCTCAAGTCCAACCAAGTCTCTGGCGCTGCAACGACTCTCGACTCCTTACGCCCCGCGAATTCCCTTATGCAATCGCGCTCTTCGCCTATAATGGTCATGTAGTAGTTCCCCCTAAAGAAAGGGTATGATTCACCTACCATCAACATTGCTTCCTTCGAACTAGTCACGAAAAGAACCACGTATTCCTCCTCATTGAGTCCGCAATGCTGCAACGCCTTGTTCCTCGCTTGAATCTCCGGGATGGAAATGAAATTGCCTTGAAATGAAGATTTCTTTGTGAGGATGTCTAGTAATCTTGAAGGCTCCAATTGGGTTCTATCCAGATCCGAAGAAAGGTTGGAGGGCGAAGACGAGTCTCGGGTCTTGGGGGAGTACTTGTGGTTGTCATTAGGCATGGTTTCTGAAGTTTCTTCGTTGATGGAAAGACTATAGAGATGAGTCTTGTCCCCTTCTTCAACAAGGCCATTGCAGTACTCAGGGTACTTTGCAAATACATATTGCTCTACATATTGCATTTCGGTTGCCGTGATTGGACCGGACCACCTCAAGTCGAGGCCACGAAGCTTTGATATCGCTTCGGCTACTAAGTGAGCAGGAATCAACATATGCGCTTTCTGTAAATTACGCAATTGAATCAAATAAACAGATTTTAATAAGCTCGCGATTGTAATTATCTCTATACACTAATATATATATATATAGTACCATCAACTGAAATCAAACTTGCCTTGATGACCATGCTGGTTGGCCTGCTAGTGGTTTGATTCGGTGAGTTTGACATAGAAGCTAAGGGGGATTCTCCAGCTTCTCTTACAATATCCTAATCATATAGAAAGTGGAATTTTTTGTATCAAACAGTTTGGAGTTTTGTTACCATAAGTTGATATATAATAGAGAAGATTTACATATATATATGTACCTTGGTTTCGATATGTTGAAAATGTTGTTCTTGAGCATTTTCCCCCATGATGTGTATCAACACTTTTCAAGGCTACAAATGCTCAAGTATGTAGGTGTTAACTAAATATAATATATGAAGGAGAGAGTGAGAGAACAAACAGAGGTAGAGGTCAAGAGCAGACATATATATAAAGATTTACACATATTATTTCATTATTATGCAGAAATGTGCCATGATTGAAGTGATAATTATATTAAAGAAATCCCGTGGCAAGCCGACAATTGGCGACAACGATGTCCTGACAAATGTACTGCTAAGCACTATGGTTTAATATACCAAAAATAATTATACAGATAGTTAATAAAATTCCGACGACTATTTTTAACGATGTTGACATCATCATGATATCAGCATTCATTCGCGCACAATAAAGCAGTCGAAGTTGTCCTACTTTCGAATTTCATATCGCATTACATTACGATTAAAATCATACTTCTTGTTATTTGAAATATGGACAAAAAAAAGTTGAACATCATTTTCACTTGGCAGAGGGGGGAAAATTACCAAGCAAATACTGTTAATATGAACAATCATTGTCTTTAATTGATCTAATAATTGAAGCCAACAAATAAATTAACCCATCTGATAATTAGTTCAGCATATATGGTCATTGATCTAGACTTGGCGCCTAACTCTATCTGCTGACTGTGGGAACAAAAGAGAATAAATAAGTGGCTACATGTTTTAAATTATTTGCCCCACAGTCATATAGGAGTTGGTTGTAAGGGTGTTCAGGAACCGAACCGAACGCGGTTCGGTTATATTTTAAAAATAGAATAAAATTTCAGTAACAGTAGAAATCCAAGTTACTTTTTTATTTCACTAATTATATATTTGATTTTGAATTTGCTTTAATTCAAATACACTAGTTTATAATTATATTATATTATAAAATTGAAATTTTTTTAAAAAAAAATAAAAAATTGAAGGAATCGGAATCGAACCGATTTTTTGGTTCGGTTCCTTCCCCTTTCTGTTCCGGTTTTTCAAGAACCGAAAAAATTGGTTTGGTTCCGGTTCCATCTGGAACCGAAATTGGAATATGAACCAGTTTGAACAACTCTAATTGGTTGGTAGAACGAATTTTTAATGTCTTAACGAATCATATCCAGTATACCGAGTAACGAGTTCGAATTTCCGCCCTCTGCACATGCTGGTTCGTATAACACCGTCAAGAAAAAAAAAATTATTAGTTTTGAATAACAGAGGCTACCCAAAGTGACCAATTTGAAAATATTTAAAAAATTGAAGAGATAGTGACCGTTGGAGAAATTAAGGACGTTGGAAGGCAATAGGAGATTGGTGGGTCATAATTGTAAATTGAATGATATCAGCTTCACAAGAGAATAGTAGAGAGTGGGGAATCTCATGGCATCGAGGAGGACTGGTCCTGGGTTCATCACCTTATGACGCAATTTAGAATAAGAGGTAAGTTCAGATTTTAAAAATAATGTTCCTTCTCGTCATATATTGAACCTTATTATATTAGAATGACATGAAATGATGTTGACGAAAATTAGAAAATAACATTAATGTTAATTACAAATAGTTTTATAGTTAACAATGGACCAAAAGCCAATTGGCTTATTTAGTGCTAGGTAGATCATTGGTAATTTTAAAACTGCTCATTTCCCACGAAGGCCAATTGAACCGAGGTGTGTTTACTATTTATTTTATTTTTATTTTTTATTTCTTCTTCTTGTTGGAAAGTAAGGTATATTTACAAGTATAAGAGATACAATCTAATGTAGAGATTGATAGCTCTCTAATGACTAGAGGACTCTTAGGCCTCTTTGGTTGGCGGTCCGATCTTGTCTTATCTGGTCCGGTCTGGTCTGGTCTTATCTGGGTGGTGTTCTGAAAATCTGTTTGGTAAAACTGTTTGGTCTTATGGTCTTATTCAAGTTGTTTGGTCTTATGTTTGGAAAATAATACAAAAAATAAAAAAATAATATATAAAATTCAAAAAATATATTAAGTATGAAAAATATATAAAATTTGAAAAAATATTAAAAAATTAAAAATAATATAAGAAATTCAAAAATAATATATATTTCAAAATTTATAAATTATTTCGAATTTTTATATTATTTTTTGAATTTTATATATTATTTTCAAAATTTTTATATTTTCTCAAATATATATATATATCTAATTTTGTATATTATTTTTGAATTTTATACATTATTTCAAAAAAATTATATTATTTTTCAAAACTTATATATTATTTTTTAAATTATATATATATATTTAAAATTTTATATATTAATTTTGATTTTTATATATTTTTTTCGAATTTAATACATTATTTTAAAAAAAATTATATTATTTTTCAAAATTTATATATTATTTTTGAATTTTATATATTATTTTTGAATTTTATACATTATTTTTTATTTTTTCTATTATTTTGGAATTTTTTTATTTTCCCAAATTTTAAATATATTTTTTGCATTTTATATATTAATTTTGAATTTTATATATATATTTCAAATTTTATACATTATTTCAAATTTTTTATATTATTTTTTTAATTTTATATATTATTTTCAAAATATATATATTTTTTAATTTTATATATATTTTTCAAATTTTATGGTCTCATGTGTTAAGACAATTGTATATAAGACCACTTGAGACCATCATTTTTTGTTGTCTCAAATTACCCCTTTTGGTCTCAAGTGGTCCTTATTTTTTTGGAACCGTGTTGCCAAACAGTGTCCGGTCCCAAAAAAATTATTATGAGACCGGACCGCGAACCAAACAGGGCCTTAACTACTCATAGGCTTAGAACAACCCTTATAGGGATCACAAATACTTGTGTAAAATCCGTTTACTACTTATTTGCTAGATGTTACAAGTTTGCTCATTAGCTTTATATCTCTAAAAAGAGGCTCAATCTGGAGGTCTTGTACTACCTATTTGCTAGGTGTGTTTACTTTCATAGTGGCAAAATGACAATGTACATTTTAGGTTTACATTGCTTTTGTTAGTCTTCACTTTCTCATATATATTCATATATGTATATGTATCTATATATAGACACACACACACTAAATCTCAAACTTCTGGGTAAATCACAGAAACAAGGTACACAGACAATTGATTTAAAATTTTGGTGGCTCTGGATAAGTGGTTATGGCCCCATCTACATCCACTTTCTGGTGAGTGGTCAATTGAAAATTACAGGCCAATTATTTAGATCATAAACACTGCAAGATTCTAGATTGAGATTATATATATCCCACTCTGTAGTGCGATTTGATCCCATTTTAAGCTAACGGACAAGTAATATGATGAGCTTTGACTAGTGTTTCAACTGTGGTGAAGAGTGATGTAAGACAGTCAAACTACTCCATAAGACCAGTCATCAACTTCAGTGGTGCCAACTATGAAGAACAAAAACAGCATTCATCTACACCTTTGGAGTTTTGTTGCAATGCCATCTCAATATGCTTTTGAATCAATATATATATATATATATATATATTATATGCATACTCCATGACTTCCTTGATGTCACCAATTAGTCAAATTTACAACTCAAGACAATATTGTTTCTCTCACATCAGTCTTTGTGATACAGTACCAACATCGATTTATGTCACAGTCGCGGTAATAATATAACATACCCAACAACACCATGGTTCGGAGTTGTAGTATCAATTATCAATTTCTGCCATAACAGTGTAACATATTCGGATAATTATCTTACATCAAACAAGTATTAGTGTTGTGTAACACTATCGAGACCTTGCTTTTGTATCCCACGATACTTTGAACCATAGGTACCACCACACAGCATCAACTGAATTGTCCTGAAACTATGTTAGTTGCAATACCTATGTGTGTGTGTGTATATATATATATATATATAGTTAGGGTCTATAATTTCAATTCAAAGCTGTTGTTCAGGTCAAATTATTCCTGCATGCGTTAAAATCATTTGAAACTAAACAATCCTTTCATCATATCCTAAATAGTAAAGGTTCAGTCTAGCACTATTCTGCAACTATCTTACTCCAGTTGGAAGATCAAAGAAAAATTTCTAAATAAAAGCGAGTCTGATTCTACTTCCTGATTGACAGATCAAAATCAGATAACATTTCATAAATGTAGAGCAAATGAAAAGTCCTTAATTCTGAACCATCAGCGCTGTCTACAATGACACCATTCATCGATCAAAGAAGATGTAGATAATTAGCATACGTAGAAAAAGAAATTCAATGAGGACCAACGGGCGTATATAGTGCCCTAGATAATTAGCATTCTATACAAAATACAAAACAAAAATTCATTAAAGGAAGTATTTCATCCTGTCATCTCTTCTCATGGCGTTGTATACAGCTTGAACCTGAAACAGAAAGACTACGTATTAACATCAATTCACTTCTGGCACATCAAGAACAAGTTTTATTATCAGAATTTCAGATCTCTGAATAGAAAGCATAAATATAATCAGAAGTGAACAGAGTTCTTTTTTACTATATGCAGCAGCCGTAATCCATCTAAAATTTATTAGGTAAACAACTATATTAACTTTTTATTTACTTGGTTCTGCAATATGGAAGAGGGGGTACATCATAAAATTAGAACCTTCACATGGATAAGCAAATAAAATTGTATCCACTTTCTGATAAACATGAGTGTGCAAATAGGTTTAATTTGTGTGAGAGAGAGAGAATAGAGAGGACCTGCTCACTGGAAATTACTTCAACGGGTCCAATGTTTACAGATACGTATTTTCCCCCTGATGAAACTTTTTGCTTCACCCGTCCCTGTTATAAAAGTAAAACACAACCAGATAGGATTATATTCAAGTACATCATACATTTTTGGCAAAAGCAAATATATTTGCATTAGCTTTAGCGTTTGATAAATGTTTAACTAATACATGTTAATGGAGTAAAAGTACTTTTCTTTGCTTTTTCTTTTTTACCATGGATAATAAATTTTTAACTTTTTGCTTCACCCGTCCCTCTAGTGTTTCTCTTGTGTGGGGGTGGGAGAGTAGTCGTGGTGGTTTTGGGGGCGGGTGGGTGGGAGATGACTATCAATTCGGAAAACAAAAATGTACTTAAGCTGACACTTCAAAACAATTCCAAATAGTTATATTCACCAAATGCTTTGGCAGGAGTAGCTGATTATGCAATATCCATCCGAAAATTGTCTCATCACCTAAAAATAGGTATAAGAAGAATAATTAAAAATGGGCCAATGCCTTGAAAAACAAGACTTATCCAGTCCTAGAATAACGTTAACCAACTGGTACAATATGGGCTCAACCACGAGTTTCCTTCTGTCAGCTACTTAACGTTCGATAAAGATACGTAGTGGTACCCTCCCAGGGCATAACTAATACCTAATTCCCCTTCACGTCTTCCTCAATAACATTATTGAGAACAAAAATAGAAGAAAACTTGGAATAATTTTAACTAAAATAACTAATTGGGTATCAGAGGATTACACCAGGCAACTAACTCACTTCATGAGAATAAAATTGTTTATGTCCTCTCAAAATGTGAAAGGAATTTCCACTTTATGAACAAGTACTTAACAACTTAGAGTGGCAACACAAAACCAGATATGAAAAAGAGCCTTCGCTCTGCTGCGCTTAGACCGCTACCCTAGACATGGGGCTGGAGCTCACTACGATTATAGGCTATAAGACCTCGTACGCCATGCAGAAATCATGGTTAAAATTCCAAAATCCCAAAAGATAGCCAAGTATGGTTATGGAAGATCTCATCGTGAGTCAGCTAGGTCAATGGCTTTGAAACCTGCACCCGTCGCTTTAAACTCCATCCTAATGTCCACCTTCCCTCTCTCTTTATCTCCTTAAGCAGCTAGGCCCTATCTCATGGAACTGGGGAATCGGGGCATACTTTCTCCTCCAAAACATGGAAGTAAAAATTTACCAAATTCATAAGATATGCAATATCCATGGAAGTTCAGTTTAGACCACCTTTGAGATTACTGCTAATAAACCACTTTCAGGAACCGCGACATATCTGAGTTCAGTTTTCACATAAAAATTCAACTACATGGAGATAATTTATGGAAATTGTTTATAAGCTTCGAAAAAATTGGCTGTAGAAGCTTATAAACAATTGAGAGAGGATATCTTGAATAAGGAACCCCCTGATCCTTCTAACAGTGATAAGCTATTGTGGAAACATTCAAACAACAGATATACTATTAATGCTGGTTGGGATTGGTTTAGAAAGAAGGCTGACAAAGTTGAGTGGAAAACATCTATCTGGTTTCACAATTCCATTCCTAGGCACTCTTTCATTGTGTGGACTGTTGTGCTTAATAGATTATACACTCAAGAAAGACTTAAGCAGTTTGGTGTGATTAATGATATTGAATGTTGCTTATGTTATCTTCCCATTGAAAACAGGAATCATTTGTTCTTTGAATGTAATTTCTCCTTGAAGATATGGTCTGATATTGCAAATAAAGCTGGTTGTTTGTGTGCTGGCAAAATTTGGACTGAGGTCCTTCATTGGTGCAACATCAATTGCAAGCAGAAATCACTAAAAGCCTGCATGGTGAAGTTGTGTTTTGCTGCTACAAGTTACACGATTTGGAGAGAGAGAAATAGAAGTTTGTTTGCTTCTGAAATCAGAAGTGAGATCCAATTGTGTAAAGAGATCCTTGATACAGTGAGGTTTAGATTATTCTCTCTTAGCAACATGCCAAAGACTCCTGAAAATTTATTGATTCAACATGCTTGGGAATTACCTGAATCAGTTTTTAGAAATTGAGTGTAGTTGTGGGGGATGTGCTGGTATTCCTACTATGTTTAGTGGGCTAATTGATGAGATTGTTGCTGGTTTTTCTGCTATGTTCAGGGGATGTGCAGGTGGTCCTACTATTTACAGAACCTATAAGACTTGAGACTCCAGTAAGTTTATGATTTTCTGCTATCTTTTTGCTGCTGGGATAAGCTGGAAAAGTTTGGGTCATCATCAGTGCTAACATGGTGTGCATGAGCTGTGGTTGTACTGTGTATTGACAAGAGGTGATGCATTTTTTGTGAAAAGGCAGTGGTTTGGTCTTTTTGGGAGGGTTTATTTGATCTCAGTTGGAGTAAGAAGTTCCATAAATTTTTTATTGGGATTGAGAGCAGATTATGTTTTCATACCTTTTAACAGCAGAGTTATGTGAGATTTTCTTTGCTTGTGGGTTGTTGAGCATTATGCTAAAGGCAGGATCCCATAAAGATCAACCCTATTAATGATAAAGGAGTGACTCTTTATTGTAATAATCTCAACACTGCAGCAGCAGAGATTTCAAACTGGGAGGCAGCTATGGATACTGCCATAGGAATCCATTTTAATGAATGTAGCATTGAGCAAAAGCTAAACTATCAAGAGAATAGCTTGATGGGACTAACAAGAAAGGTTTGGGAAGGATTTAAGAAAACTCTCTTATACCAACAGTTTAGAGCCAAGTTCCTCGAACAAGGAGGAAAAAGGAACTTTAATTGGAGCAGTTCTCAGAAAGGAAATCTGTGGTATTACAAATACCCTAGATGTTGAGAACAAGCAAAAAGAGAAAGCATGGAAGATGCTTCAAAAAATTGAGATGTGCAAAATGTCTCAACTGGATGAGTATAATAATGTTTTTTCAAGATTATTCTATATTTATTCAGATATGGAGAACAAAGAGCTTCTAAGGTTATATTTTGTTAAACTTCCAGATCCCTGAAATGACAAAATGTTAGCAGAATTTAACGAAACAAATGGAGACAGTATAGGGATTAGAATGACTTCTGTAAAAGAAAAGCTAGCCCAATATTGCCTAGAGAAACGAATGAGGCAGCAAGTAAAGGAAAGTACTTCTACTCTATGCTATAATGTTGAAATTCCAAAATTAAGTTTTGGATGCAACAGGATTTATCTTTTAAAAGGAAAAGATATAAGAAGAAGTTTCAAGCCCAAGTTTAGGATATGGACAAAAAGAAAGTCCTATCATAAACCAAAATTCTTCAAAGTCGAGAAGAACATTTACAAGTGAAAACCCCAGAAGGAGTGTACTTGTTACGCTTGTAATGAGAAAGGACATTATGCGAACGAATGCCCAAATAAAAGGTCTATAGCATCTAAAGTTAAATCTCTTGAAAAGATTAATCATATATGCTACGACAAATTTGAACACTCAGAAGATGAAAGCATCTATGAGTTACTCACTTTTGAATCTGAAAGTGAATCTGGAACTAGCCAAGAAAATGAACTTGACTAAATTCGAGGATGATCCAGAAGAGTCTAACACCAGAGTTCTTTATTACTTAGAAGAATTAAAATGGTGTAGACAAACCCCTTTTGGATATTCCCAATTTAAAGGAAAAACCGATCAGGAACTGCTAAATAAGGCTAGAGAAATGTCTAATATAATAGTCAAACCTCGTCCTATAGTAACCCATGACCCTCAGGGACAAAATACTAATGAGGAAGTCGAAGTCTTTAATTCAAAGATAATCAAAGAGTTAAAGCAAAGGATTGAGCAAGTTGAAGCTTTGTTAAAGAAACTACAACAAAACCAGAAGAACAAGGTACAAAGTTCTTCCATATCCTATTGATCCACATCCAATTGACCCTCTTGCAAATTGGCCTGAAGACACAAGGTATTATAGTGAGTCAGATAAAGACACCATAAGTACTGACAATACATCATATGAAGGTGACAATGATGATGATGACAATTCTATTTTATCCCTAGAATCATCACAGGATGAAAGCATTGAAGAGCTTCAGGAATGTACAGCTCAAGCTGAATGTGCAGCTCCATGCCAAGGATTACAAGCTACGGTACGCTACTGTACAATTGATCTTATGTTTAATGGATATCCTTCATACAAAAGTGATTGTCTGTATGATACAGGATGTGCTTTGCTTTTAGCAAAAAACATATTTTCCACCAGAATATTGGATAAAAGGACCTGAGAAGACCTTAAAGTATAGCAATTCTAATATTAGCCATACATCTCAGTACGCCCCTGGAATACAATTCCAGCTTGGAGATAAGTTGTATACTGCCGAGTTCTGGCAAAACAACCTCATGAGTCAAGATATTATTATTGGAAATAATTTATGGCTACAATTGAGTCCTTGTACAATACTCAGTAATATGATTATCACTTCTAATAACAATTTCATTCCTCTCCAGTGTGGTTATACTACCACCAATCCAGACTGTTTGCGCTATTAGAGCTCCTATGCCCAACATGGTGTAGATATCTTTCAACCACCACCAAAACCAAAGGATGTTCAAATAATCATTCAACCAAAACCAAACGATCCAGAAGATACAATTAGAGGAAATTTAGTTGAAATAGAGCGATTACTCAAAGACAACTATAGTGAGAATCCTTTAGCCTTATGGAAGGAAAGTGATCCTAAGTGCAAAATTGATTTGCTAAGTCCTCAGGAATTAAGGACTCAAGATTCCAATCAGAGTTAAACCTATCTCTGCAACTCCAAAAGATATAGAAGATTTTAATCTTCATATCAAGGAACTCCTCCATTAGATCTAATTAGGTCTAATAAATCCCCATGGTCTTTTCCAGCCTTTATGGTTAGAAACTACTCAGAAATTAAGCGAGGAAAAGCTAGAATGGTTATTAACTATATCCAGTTAAATAACTGTATAAAGGGAAATTCTTATCATATCCCTAACAAGGATGAGTTATTTCTTAAATTAAGAGATAACAGGTTTTATTCCAAGATTGACTGTAAGAGTGGATTTTACCAATTCAAGATGGAAGAGTCAAGTATACCCTTCACAACCTTTAGTAGCTCTTTAGGAAGCTATGAATGGAAGGTTATGCCTATGGGACTCAAGACAGCCCCCAGTATTTTTCAAGAAAAAATGGATCAAATTCTAGGAAAATATAATCATTTATGTTCTGTGTATATTGATGATATACTTATCTTCAGTAAAACACAAGACGAACACTTGAGACATTTTAAGTGCACTGCCAGGAACTTAGAGAGAATGGAATTATCATCTCTAAGAAGGTCGAGCTTAACCAAACAAGTATCGATTTTCTTGGTATCACCATCAATGATGGAGAGATTACCCTACAGCCTCATATATTAGAGAAAATAAAAAAAATTCCTAATAATATAGAGACAAGGAAGGATCTTACAAGATTCTTAGGTTGTATATGTTATGCAACCAGTAGTTATTTGCCTAATATAGCAATATATAAGGAACCTTTGCAGAAGAATCTGAGGAAGAAGTATAATCAAGAAAAATGGACTTGGACAAAAGAGGATGTTGATAATATCCAAATTATAAAGGATATGTGCCAAAACATTCCTAAACTAACTCTCCCTAAGAAATGAGACAAACTTTTGTTACTACAGATGCTAGTGATAAAGCTTGGGGAGCAGCCCTTCAGTTCTTATCCAAGAAGGAGGATGAAAGTTTCGACCATAACCTGAAGATTGCCAGATATGCAAATGGCGTTTGGTCAGATTCTGAAGTCAAATGGTCTACATTTGATAAAGAACTTAGAGCAATCAGAAATAGTTTTAAGAAGTTTAAAATGTTTGTTATTACAGAACCTTTTGTTTTACAAACAGATAACAAATCCGTAATTGGTTTTCTTAAATCAAATACAACTTCAACTAATGATTATTTTGCTAAAGTGTGCAGGGACAAATGGAAGATTCTTTCAGTCAGCTCTCATATGACTATAGAACATATAGCTGGAGCCAAGAACTTTTTAGTTGATTCTCTTATTAAAGAAATAGCAAGCACAAATGCACCACATCATGCATCTACGATCATACAGTCTTCTAAGCAGGACAAGATCATAACAGTTTGTTCATCTATTTCAGATATGGCATCTTCAAGCAATAGCAACGCTCGGGTAGAAATCCTGGAAATGAAGTGTAAGTTAGCTCAACTCGAGATAGAACTCGCTCAAACTAAGTTGAATCTAGAAATAGATCAGCATATTGAAGGCAATAAGCCCAAACTTCCTCCTAATACATATAAAGAGGCAGTAGCCTTAAATAGTAAGGAAGAAGATAAGGCCTATAGGCCACAAGAGGCTAATAAGCCCAAAAGTCTTTATAACAAGGATAAAGGCAAGAAAGGCTTAGTCTCTTTGAGAGAAATAAAGCCCATTAACGGTATTAAAACCGGAGTGCTTCAAGGAAGCCCATTAACGGTATTAAAACCGGAGTGCTTCAAGGAAGCCCATTCACAACTAATGGACCGCACGTCCCTGGTCACCATAATCTCCAGCCCAGAGATAATCAACTAGAACTTATAAATATGAATCTAGTACATTGTAGGGCAAAACTAGATAAAAAGCATGTTGTTCATATAATTGACCGGCTTTATGGACATTCGAGCCTTGTCCAATAGCAAAACCCAACAAACCTTCGACCAGAAGGCCCTTCTCAAAATATTGAGAGGAGTGCCAATAACCCTAGATCCATTACTCAATGGAAGAAAACTAGGAAACATCTATTAACAGAGGATCAAGCCCAGATCCTAAGTGAGGTTTTTAGTCATATTCAAGTAGGTACAAAGAATGCAACACCTGTTAGAAAAGTTGAGAAAGAGTTATCTCGTCTCAACAAGTTGACCAGTAGTTCGATTACTCTAATACAGAAGAGTAATTCTAATAAAAGTTTCGCACCAATTCCACAACATTTCAAAACAAGCCACCTTGACGATGATGAACCCATCAAATGGGAATTATTCCAGAATAGGCTCTTACCCGACTTTTTCTATTACCAGAAGAAATGGGAAGATCAGTTTCAGTTTCAGTAAGTTCAGATGGAGTCATACCAGCTGTTAAAAGTACTCCCAGAGAATACAAGGATAGTTAGCTCAACACCAAGAGGAAAACGGTTAGCAATCCAGAGTTTTATAGATCAAAATATCTTTTATGATCTATTTGAGAATGGATTTATAAAATCTTTCCCTATTGATGATTGGACATTAACAATGGTTAAGTTCTGTCCTGAGGAGGTTCTTGAGTTCTGTAAGTTTTTATGGGACAACAACCATCACCGAAGTCACTACAAGGAAGACGAGCAGTATGGAGTTCGAGTCTATTTTGCACCACCACTCTTCAAGAAGAAGTACTGGAAAACCATAAAACAGTACAAAGCAGACCCAACAGAGATCTATCATTCTATCCACATTCTCGAAGAGAAGCAGGATCTTAATGCAAAGGAGGAGCCTATGTTACTAGAAACCCCAAATTACCAGCAACTAAACTACATGGAGCGAGTCCATAGACTTGATCAGTTAGATGCAATCTCAAGCGACTTCAGCAGCCATTACACTTGGCAAAACTCCTATTGTATCCTTTTTCGTACTCTCATCGAGCACAATCGCACTTAGATTGCCATAGCATTTGTTGAAGCATTCATTGACCTTTTGCCATGTCATCTTCCGCTAGATGTAAGCAATGAGGATAAGGAAGGTCCTCATCAACAAATCCTTAAGGATAGCAATAAGGAGACAAAGAATCTTGAAAAGAATTCCAACAAAGAGGAAAGCAAAAGTAGAGGCTATCATTCAAGCTAAAGCGATAAGCATGTAGCCCTATGGGCGAGCTTTTGTAAAAGTAATATAGATAGGATAATAATGTATGTCCTTTGTGAGTTGTCCCTCCACTCACTACTCTCTTTAGAGAAAAGTTATGGCCAGCGCGTCAGTGTCTGAGTTGTAAAGTAGATTCCTCTTTATCCTGTCGATGAGGCTCAATAATGCACTTGGGGGTAGTTTGGTAATCTAGCTTAGGTCTACAATTGTCTAACCTCTCTATAAAAGGAGAATGAAGTTTAAGTTAGAGGTATCGAAATAAAAGGAAATCGAAGTATCAAAAGATCAAAATTTCTAAAGGTACTAATGTGTGAGTAGTCTTCAAAGGCTCTCATGGAGCCTCTGTTTATCAATAAAAGAGCAAGCTTCTGTTTCTATGTTTTATGTCTATATTTTATATCATAATTATAGTTAAGGTTTATTTTCAAAATCAAGTTAACCTTTATTATAAGTTCTTTGTTATGAAGTGAAGCAATGTTTAGTTTGGCGAAAAAATTTCTGATATAAGATTTCAAACTAAGTTTTTATGAAGAAATTCAAAGGGAAAGAAAATAAGTATCGTAAGCCGTTTAGCAAGGGTGCGTTTAGGCGTTTTAGGCGTAAGGGAAAAAGATATTTACCCGCCTCGATTTCTTAAAAGAATATAAAGAGTGATATGATTTCTATTTCAAGGTCAGCCAAAATAAATTTGTTTTACATAATATGAGAATTCGGGAATAAAAGATCTTGTTTTGTTTTCAAATCAATTATAATTATAGTGATAGTATAAACATAAACACTGTGAAAGGATAGTTGCTCTATATTGAAAAAAAGAAAATATGAACTTCATTTCTTAAAGACAAAAATAGAGAATTCCAGGGATGCCTATTTTTAAATTTTTTATTCACTACACAGAAATATCTGTTATGATATTCTAATGGCTAGGTCTAGTTTAGACCGAAATATGTTTTGTGGGTATGTTTTCCCTCTTTTACAGATAAAGAGCAAGGAGGACAAGATTTTTGGGTTCCCCCTCCGTTTTGGTATCAAAGCCTCGGTATCTGTACAAACAAGTAAGTACTTTTCAAGTATTTATAAGATTATTCTAGTTCAAAACTATTTCATTAGGAAAGTAGCTAAAAAAGTAATTTTGAACAAAAACTTTATTAGAAATAAAGAGAGTTAAGGTGTATGACGGATCACTAAGTCCTGCTCTGCTAATACCACTTCATGGATAATAGAGATATTTTACGAATGCTTACTACCAAGGAAGTAGTAACAAGCTACTTAAGAAGTAATCTCATTGAAGGCAAATTATTTGCTAGAGAGAATGGTTTTGAAATAGAACCAATCTTAGAGACCGAAAAGTCTCAGCAGTTTTGGTATAAACTTGGAATAGGGAAAAGAACTAAAGTCATGCTTCAGTTTCGTCTCTGTAATCATGATCTATCTTTAGCTTCTCAAGCCAAGATAGATGAATCCTTAGGATGGTTATTTACCCACGGGTTTCTTTCCAATGGTACTCTTAGAAAAAATCAAAGAGCTGAAGAAGGTAGTACCTCTTCAGAAGCACCAAAAGAGAAAATTATATGTGCAAAAGAATTTCGGGATAAAATTCTACAAGCTTTGAGAGAAAAGCACGAGTATGATGCTCTTATGCTACGTAGTAGAAGAACAAGCGATCTAGGTATTAATGCTTCTGATTTATCAGATTCTAATGAATATTGATGAATAGAAGGATCACAAGGTTCTCAAGAAAATCCTTGAGAAACTTAAAGAGATAGATACTAAACAGACTGAGAATAAAGAAATCTCGAAAGTATCAGTCAATCTATAAAAAGTATCTCTATCAAGAAGATAAGAGAAATTATGGAAGAAGTTATTTTAGATCAAAAAAAAGAAATTTGTTCTGAATTAAAAAGGTTAAGTTGTCAGGTTGAAGAGATTTCTAATGAAAAGAAGTACAATCCCTTCAAACCAAAGCCTATAGAGATGAATATCGAAAAACAAATATTAAATCTCAATACAAAGGTTGTTCCTTTGCTTGAAGCAAGCTCTCAGTTACTAGGAAGAGTATAGTCTATTCTTGAAGTAATCAAGAAAAGAGTTTCCTAGAATGGAAGATTTCTATAACAGAACAACAATAGTGTTGGTTAAAGATTTTCCTGAAAATCTAACTATAGCCAGTTCAAGGCAGAATCCATCATCATTAACTGATAGTATTAGTTATCTTTGTGGAAAAATACAAGTTGGTCTCTATGAAAATCTGGTATAAGTTGGCAGAACTGAAATCTGGTATAAGTTGGCAGAATCTGACTTAGTAGCTGTTGTATTTTGACTATCTTAGCTGACTTAGTAGCTGTTGTATTTTGACTTTGTGGCAGCTGCATTTATGTATCCTACTGCCTATATATAGCAGTGTATAATGTATGTAAAATATAACTTCAGAAATAAAAGAGTTTAGTTCAAATTTCCACATGGTATCAGAGCTGTAAGGCTTGGATTTCCTGAAAATTTTCAGTGTTTTTGTTTTTCTGTTCAGCCTTAATAGCAGATTAATCTTTCTTCTCTGTGACTTGCCTTCATTGCAGTCATTCTCGGTGACTTGCCTTCATTGCAGTCATTCTCTGTTCAGCCTTCATAGCAGATTTTTTTTTTTTTTCTCTGTGACTTGCCTTCATTGCAGTTATTCTCTGGCACTTTCTTTTGCCAATTTTTCGCATAACCTTTGTTTAGTCTTCATAGCTCATTGTTGAAGAATGTCAGAAGTTACTGCTCAATCATCCCAATCACCCGAGGAAGAGCAGGTTCGCTCCACAAGTGAACTGCAGAATATTCAACCAGCGTACCGACTTAATGGAAGAAACTACTTGAAATGGTCTCAATTGGTTCGAACTTTTCTGAAAGGAAAAGGGAAATTAAGTCACTTGCTGGGAACGGGACCAAAGAAAGGTGATGCAGGTTTCGAAGCGTGGGACGAGAAGGACTCAATGGTCATGTCCTGGTTGTGGAATTCCATGACACCCGAAATCAGCGACACATGCATGTTCCTACCAACTGCGAAGGCCATCTGGGACGCTCTCAACCAGACTTACTCCAAGGTTCGTGATGCGGCGCAAGTATACGAGATCAAGACAAAGACAGCATCTACAAAACAGGGGAACAAGTCAGTGATTGAGTTTGCCAATTTTCTGCAAAACCAGTGGCAAGAACTGGATTACTACAGGGTGATTGATTTGAAGTGCAGCGAATGCGCTGTAATTATGAAAAAATTTATTGAAAAAGATCGAGTTTATGATTTTCTTGCTGGCCTAAATTCTGAATTTGATCAAGTCAGAATTCAAATCTTGGGCAAGGAAGAGGTACCATCTCTTAATGAGGTGATTTCATTGATTCGGGCTGAAGAGAGTCGGAGAGGAATCATGCTTGAACCTCAGTCGATAGACAGCTCAACACTCGTAGCCTCTGGTGTCAATAAGCGGGGTCTCACTCTAGAACAACCGAAAAATGTTGAATATGGAAAGGCAGAATTATCAAAGGGGGCAAACCGAGACAATCTCTGGTGTACGTACTGTAAAAAGTCGCGACATACCAGAGATCGTTGCTGGAAATTACACGGGAAACCACCCACATCCAGTCGAGAATGGGGAAACAAAGGAGGACAGCAGCAGCGACAACAAGGACAAGCTCATATGACCTCAAATGTGGGTCAGGACCAGGCAAAAGAACATGGAGGATTCAACGGTGAAGAAATAGAGAAGTTAAGAAACCTGCTGGGAACCCTTGATAAACCATCTTCTGGTGCTTGTTCTTTAGCCTTCTCAGGTGAGTCTTCATTCTCCCTTGGATTAAATGTTTCTGATAAATTGTTTGTGGATTCATGGATCATAGACTCGGGAGCCATAAACCACATAACACATGCCTCAAACCAATTCAGCACTTATACCCCATGTCCTAGCAATAGGAAAATCACTGTTGCTGATGGAACCACAATCACGGTTGCTGGTGTAGGAGATATCCATATCACCCCTAGCCTTGTCCTTAAAAATGTTCTACATGTTCCTAAATTGTCCGCTAACCTTGTGTCCATTCAAAAGTTTACTAGAGACTTACATTGTCATGTTACGTTTTATCCCTCTTACTGTGAATTTCAGGACAAGGATTCGGGGAGGAGGATTGGACGTGCTAAGGAAAAGGAAGGACTCTACTACCTTGAGACACCGAGCCTTCCAAGTATGATCAGGACAAATTTATCCTCTTCGTTTCTCTCTTCTTCCCATAAAGATGTCATATGGTTGCATCATTTTCGTCTAGGACATCCCTCTTTTGCAATTCTAAAAATCATGTTTCCTTCTTTGTTTAAGGGATTAAATATTGGAACATTTCATTGTGATATTTGTGAGTATGCAAAACACACTCGTGTAGCTTTTCCCATTAGCAATAAAGAAGTTCATCTCCTTTCTATTTAATTCACAGTGATATATGGGGACCCTCCACAGTCCCCAATGTTTCTGGGTCGCGGTGGTTTGTGTCCTTTATAGATGATTGCACCAGAGTCTCTTGGATATTTTTACTAAAAAACAAATCAGATGTGAGTAATATCTTTCCCAATTTCCATACAATGATCCACAATCAGTTTGGTACCAAAATAAAGAGGTTTAGGTCTGATAATGCGAGGGATTATTTCAATCAAGTCTTGTCACCCTTCTTTCAAAAGGAAGGAATTATTCATGAGTCATCTTGCATTAATACTCCACAACAAAACGGAGTAGCCGAAAGGAAAAATGGTCATCTCCTAAACACTACTAGAGCACTCTTGTTTCATCAAAATGTACCAAAACACTATTGGGGGGAAGCAGTACTTACATCTACCTACATCATAAACAGACTTCCCTCACGGGTTTTAGGGTCAAGAAGTCCAATGGAAGCCCTTTCTAAATTCTACCCCGACCTTAGTACCACAAACAATCTTAACCCTAGGATATTTGGGTGCACTTCATTTGTTCATGTCCATAGCAACAACCGGAGCAAACTAGATCCTAGAGCCATTAAGTGTGTGTTTATAGGATACTCATCCACACAAAAGGGTTACAAATGTTTTCATCCTCCTACCCGAAAACTCTATATCTCAGCTGATGTCACATTTGCAGAAGGGAAACCGTATTTTACTGAACCTTATCTTCAGGGGGAGTCATCTATGATGGAAGATAAGGATTTTTTCCAGCTCACTTTACCGTCTTCGTCTCATTCACCATCTTTTTTACCTGTATCAAACACTCAATCCAACTCAGTACCTGAGCCTGAATCTCCTGTTTTGTCACATGTGTCTCCTGTGAAGGATAATATGACTCCTGATCACGTACGGTATGGGAAAGGGAAGGTGTACTCAAGGAAGCAAGGTCTAGCTCCTGATCCGGTGCAGGCCCAAACCTCCAACCTGACTCCTGAGAATGAGGTAACGGTATCTGAACCTACTCCACTTGTAGAACACCAGCTCCCTGGACCGCAAATAATTGACCAAGATTTGCCCATAGCCGTGAGGAAAGGTAGTCGAGAGTGTACCAAACGACCATTATACCCTATATCTCATTATGTATCCTTCAAGAAATTCTCGCCAGCCCATAGGAGTTTTCTCACGAGTCTAAATGAAATCTCTATTCCAAACACTTTATCCGAAGCATTATCCAATGAAGAATGGAGGAAAGCTATGAGAGTTGAGATGGACGCATTGGAAAAAAATGGGACGTGGGAGTTAGTTGATCTACCAAAAGGAAAGAATGCAGTAGGGTGTAAGTGGGTTTTTACCTTGAAGTATAAGGCTGATGGATCGTTAGAACGCTACAAAGCAAGGCTAGTTGCTAAGGGGTACACTCAGACATATGGAGTTGATTACCAAGAGACATTCGCTCCGGTTGCAAAAATGAACACTGTGAGGATCTTGTTATCATTAGCAGCCCATTTTAATTGGGAACTACAGCAGTACGATGTGAAGAACGCCTTTCTACATGGTGATCTGGAAGAAGAAATCTATATGAGCATTCCGCCAGGATTTGGAGGAGTCGAAGGGAACAAGGTATGCAAATTAAGGAAGGCTTTATACGGTTTAAAACAATCGCCTCGTGCCTGGTTTAGGAGATTTACTAAGGTGATGTTAGCTACAGGATATAAGCAGAGTCAGGGAGATCACATTCTTTTCCTCAAACACTCGGTTTCAGGGAAAGTCACGGCCTTGATAGTCTATGTGGACGACATAATTGTGACTGGAAATGATGAGAAGGAGAAGCAAGCCTTGAAACAATGTTTGATCAAAGAATTTGAAATAAAAGATTTGGGGAGATTGAAATATTTTCTAGGGATTGAAGTGGCTCATTCTAGACAAGGTATCTTCATTTCACAGCAAAAGTATGTCACTGATCTTCTTAAGGAAATAGGAATGCTCGCAAGCAAACCAGTTGCAACACCTATAGAGCCGAACCATAGACTTGGAGAGGCTATTGGAGATCAAGCAGTAGATAGAGAGATGTACCAGAGATTAGTTGGAAAACTCATCTATCTTGCCCACACCCGGCCGGACATAGCATATTCTGTTAGCGTCATCAGCCAATTCATGCATGACCCGAAGGAGATTCATCTTCAAGCTGTCTATCGTGTGCTTCATTACTTGAAAGCTAATCCTGGGAAGGGGATAATGTTTAAAAGAAACTCTGAGCTTGTCCTTGAAGCTTACACAGATGCAGATTACGCGGGGTCCCCTATGGATCGGAGATCTACTTCAGGTTATTGTACATTCCTTGGAGGCAATTTGGTAACATGGCGAAGCAAGAAGCAGAATGTTGTAGCCAGGTCAAGTGCAGAAGCCGAGTTTAGATCAATGGCACAAGGTGTCTGTGAGTTATTATGGGTGAAGATTATACTGGAAGACTTGAAGATTAAATGGAGTGGGCCAATGAAACTCTACTGTGACAATAAATCAGCAATCAATATTGCACATAATCCAGTGCAACACGACCGAACTAAGCACATCGAGATAGACAGGCATTTTATCAAGGAAAAACTAGAAAGTGGATTAATTTGCACACCATACGTTCCCACGGGAGGTCAAATAGCAGATGTTCTTACAAAGGGGCTTAACCGTGTTATCTTCCAAGAAATTATTTCCAAGCTGGGAATGGTTGACACCTATTCACCAGCTTGAGGGGGAGTGTGGAAAAATACAAGTTGGTCTCTATGAAAATCTGGTATAAGTTGGCAGAACTGAAATCTGGTATAAGTTGGCAGAATCTGACTTAGTAGCTGTTGTATTTTGACTATCTTAGCTGACTTAGTAGCTGTTGTATTTTGACTTTGTGGCAGCTGCATTTATGTATCCTACTGCCTATATATAGCAGTGTATAATGTATGTAAAATATAACTTCAGAAATAAAAGAGTTTAGTTCAAATTTCCACAATCTTGATAAGATTTTACGAACAAATCAACGAATGATCGTTGAGATGGTTGTAAATCAACAGGAGTCCCTCACTCAATTAAGAGAAATTAGAGAGAACTACAAGACTCAGACAAATAAGATTAATAAAATCTTAGAAGATGTAGAGAGCATCAAGGATACCTTTCATAAAGATAAAGAGAGTTTCCAAAGTAAGATAGGAAGTCTTACTAAGCAATTAGAGGACTTAGAAGTTTCAGAGGAACCTATCAAGGACTTTAGAAGACCTCAACCTGAGTTTGGGTCAATAAGAAGCTTCGAAGCTGATCTTGCTTTCCTCTTTGTTGGAATGCTTTTCAAGATTCTCTATCTCCTTATTGCTATCCTTAAGGATTTGCTTATGAGGACCTTCTTTATCGTCATTGCTTACATCTGGCGGAAAATGACATGGCAAAAGGTCAATTGAAGCTTCAGCAAATGCTATGGCAATCTGAGTGCGGTTGTGCTCGATGAGAGTACGAAAAAGGATACGACCCGAGTCTTGCCAAGTGTAATGGCTGCTGAAGTCGCTTGAGATTGCACCTAACTGATCAAGTCTATGGACTCGCTCCATGTAGTTTAGTTGCTGGTAATCTGGGGCTGCTAGTAACATAGGCTCCTCCTTTGCTTAAGATCCTGCTTCTCTTCGAGAATGTGAAGACCTTGAGAATCTTTTTTCTTTTTAGAAAACCTAGCTATGGTTATGTCTTTTTGAGGGGGTTTTTTTCTTATCTTCATGTTTATCCCCTTTGGAAAGTTTTGTAATATTAGTCTCTGTATTTGGTGGGTATGGGATACCATCCATGGGGTATGCCTCATGTCTTTTGTAGCCTTTGTGCTTGGTTTTAGTTTATACAATGACTTCCTTTGAAAAAAAAAAAATTTGCTGGAGAACAATCAGTGCATATTGCCATTTAAAGCAGTAGCTATCACCAAAATTTTAAAGTACTAGGCTTCTAACAAGGAACAAATGATGTTGAAAAGGAAAGGATTCAATTTACTGAAGATAACCACTCAAAAAGATTGATATTTGAAATCCCCTACACAAACAAAACGAAGATCTTGATTCTTGACAATCCTTACTCGAAGACTTTTTTTTTTTTTTGAAAAGACAGCTTTTATAAATAAAGAGAACCAAAGGCCTTAAAGCCTAACCCCATAAATAATTGTTCAATTCTTACCAAAGGAAAGAAATAAGCAAAGAATGTTACTCAAATCAAATTGTGAGTGGAAATGGAAGCTAATGGCACTGATGAACAATGTGCTCAAAATGAAAATGAAATACAGCCCTATCTGATCAAAGTGAGGACCAAAGTATTGAAATGGAAACCACTACGGTACATATCAACAATGTGCTCCATAAGATTCGACAGACTTACGAAAAGGTAAGTTAGACCTTAGAGATCATAGAAAATAGATTGGTAGAAAAACTAGAAAATTTGGACTACAACCTTAAAGGATTTGAAAACTTCAAAGAAAAAAGAAAGAAGAAGGAGAAGATTTTAAAAGTCAAAGTATGTTTTGAAAACCTTGCAACATGCATTGGGCAACCTATTCAACACTCGATTAGGATGTTGTATTGGTCCCAAGACGGACATTTGAATTTCTGGATTCCTAACTTAATTCAAAGATGAACTTCGTTATGATCTTTATATAGTAAAAAGAATAATCTTACATTTGCAACTATATTATAGGTTCGAGTTTATCGGAACTCGAAGAAACCTAGAAATTCAGGTCCAACACACAGTCTTTGACAACTTTTAAAGGTCTCTAGCACCGGCAGAACTTTGTGTCCAGTGGTTAAACTTGATTCAGCCCAAATTTCTTTTTAAAACAAGAAAAAGTATTGCGCAGAAGTAACATGTGACATACATTGAGTCCAATTTCCCCAGAATCAGTTTTATGCATTAATATGCTATTCAAGTTCGATTTGCACAGGGACTCAACCAAAATATACTTTAATAATTCTAATCATTAAAGGACTGTTTAAGGACTGTTTTATCTCTTTCCTTTTTTATTGGGTGGAGGGTAGATATTGTAATTCTATAGAGGAAAAGATTATTTTTTTAAGTTCGCTAGGGGCTTGAGATGGCCTCTTTAGTTGTAAGGGATGCATTTCCCTTTTGAATGCCTTTTTCTATACAATTTATCTTACTTATCAAAAAAATTATATATTTAATCATTCTAGAACTGGAATAACTATTTCTAAAGCCTATATAACAGGGTTTATGGTTACATATCAAATGACAGAGACCCATAAGAGTAGGTAAGTGAAATCCTAGCAAAATTCCAAGTTGCCTATAATTATATCTTAGTGTTTTTTGTCACAGGGTTGAAATTTACTTAGGGCTATTCATACAACTTTGTGATTGATCTGAGAACATTGGGCTTCATCACTTTCAAAATATCAACTGCCAATCAAGAAATTATCTGCACACACTCGTCAAAGATAAAAGCCGTTAACCACTAGGAAAAGCAGACCATCATGAAGTTAATGCATTGGCAGAGAATACTCATAGAATTTTCAATCTGAAAATGAAGAGTCCTCTATTTATTTATTTTTTATAAGTAAGATTTTTATAAAAGAAAAAACACTCAATTGGGGAGTGCATCCCATATACATGAAATCTTAGGGGCCGAGGGAACCTAAAAAGTCTATCTTTTCCTCTAAAGATTTACAATTTCGCCCCTCCACCCAACAAAACAAACTCGATATGAACACGTTTTTTATTCCTCCCAGGGGAGACTCCACACTCTCAAAGCATCGCCTATTGCGTTCTAACCAAATACTCCACCAGAGACATCCCAAACTCTGCCTATTATGCCTATGCCTCCAATAAATAAATAAGTTAGTAGCATCCCACTTGTAGCAGACTGATCCCTTTCTACATACCTAGCTCCACCCCCCAAACTCAAACATACTTTTCCTGCTTTCACCCATAAAAGTTCCTTTCCTGAAACTTAGCTATTTGGGATCAGCAGCTAATCCTTAGCTATTTGTGAAGAGTAACTCCAAAGGTATTAGAGTATGGTGCAGTACTAGTGGCTTAATTCAAGTGAAAATGAATAGTCTCCGTATTTTACTTTGCATATCTACACAGACAAAGAAAATCTAGTCTCCCTCACTGTCTTATTCTTTGCATCAATACTTCAATAAATCTATGTGATTGTTCGATTGACTCATTAATTAAAATAAGGTGGCGTGTAGCAAAACTAAAAACTTTAAGAACTGAATTTTAAGTGCTGAAGTTTTGAAGTGATAACTAAAAACAAAAATATTTTTAGATTTTCAAAATATTTAAATTTTGGGCTTGTCTTCAGTGATCAGTGTCTTGGCACTTTAACGGTAACATCCCACTCCAACCCACGACTTGATACCGTCCGCTTTGGGCCCGCACGGCTTTGCTCTTGGGTTTCCCTCAAAATACCTCATATGGAGACAAACATGCACATATAAGCATTTCACCATCACTACACTGAGCAACTTGAGATATCACAATTACCCCCTCTTGGGACCCAACATTCTCGTTGGTCTAACCCATATGGGCTTGTGCACACTCCTCACACTTCCGGCCAGGCTCAAGCACTAATACCATCTATAACACTCCGCTCCATCACACAGTAAAATACTGTCCGCTTTGGGCCCAACTCACACAGTTTTCACTCTTGGGCTTGCCCCAAAAGATCTCATACCAATTGGAGACATACATGCACATATAAGCACTTCACCACCATTACTACACTTGGGCAATATGGGACGTGACATTAACTTTTATCCCATTTTAAGTGGCACTTGACATTTTCATTGATAGTTAAATTGAGTTATCAAACAAAATTAATTATATAAGGGCTGAATTTTTTAAACTTGAGTGCTTAATTGAGTTATCAAACACCAATTATCAACTTCATAATACTCAAATTAGAATCAATCAACAGAATAACTACACAGATTCACCCCACATCAGGTCTCATAAGCTTCCACTAGCATTCCTCTCAAGTGTTTATAAAGCTTAACATCTAGTATCATTATTTATGTCAACGTCTATTAATTAAGAGTAGCCACTATCTTCAAAATAATGAAAAACATTAGGTTAGTCTCGAACTTTCCACTCACACCATGGGGTAGGCAAATCAGTATTATAAACTATACATTATAGATTATAAGAAATTTATCATAATCATCACTCTTCCCATAACTCTATATGAATGGGGTCGGCTACGCTTAGGAGCCGTGTGAGATGAAAGTCTCATGCACAATTTTGAATGAGAGAAAGAAGTGAGGAATCCTCTTTTCAACTCTGACTCTCCCACTCCAGTCATTGCTTTTCTTTCAGTTACTTCGAAAGTAGATGCTTCACCTTCAGCCACTCGGATTTTCGATATTCCTTTTTATTTCTCATCAAACGAATGACATCTTCTTCTAAAAATCCTAGCTATTCTAAGCATGATATTAGGGAATCTCATTGTTATTACTCAAACAAGCCTGAAACGTATGCTTGCATATTCGTTCATAGCCCCAATCGGATATGTAATTATTGGAATAATTGTTGGAGACTCAAATGATGGATATGCAAGCGTGATAACTTATATGTTATTCTATATCTCCATGAATCTAGGAACTTTGCTTGCATTGTATTATTTGGTCTACGTACCGGAACTGATAACATTCGAGATTATGCATGATTATACACGAAAGAACCTTTTTTGGCTCTCTCTTTAGCCATGTCTCTGTTGAAGGATTAAATATTTAAATTACATATTTTCTAAAAAACTTAAGCTTTTAGAGTAGTTGGTAGTTAACATGGTATCAGAGCCAAAGATCTCGTATTCAAACCTCACCGCCACCCTTTGTTGAAAATTGTTGTTTCACATGTTAGATCAAAAGAGGGTCACACGTGAGGGGGCATATTGAAGGATATAAATACTTAAGTTACAACCTCTCAACAGCTTAAGTTTTTAGAGTAAATGGTTGTTAACATGGTATCAAAGCAGGAAGTCCTGTGTTTGAACCTCACCATCACCCATATTTGAAAAATTGTTGTTTCACGTGTTGGACCAGTAAGAAAGCCACACATGAGGAGGCGTGTTGAAGGATTAAATATTTAAGTTACACCCTCTCTAAAAAAACTTAAGTTTTTAGAGTAGTTGGTAGTTACCAGTCTCTTATCCCTAGGAGGTCTTCCTCCACTAGCAGTTTTTTTCGAAAAACTCTATTTATTCTGGTGTGGATGGTAGGAAGGCCTATATTTCTTGGTTTCACTAGGACTCCCTACAAGCGTTGTTTCTATCTACTATTATCTAAAAACAATCAAGTTATTAATAAAAACTCTTTCAGCGATCCTTTCTATTAAAAACTATTTCATTTACAATATTTAGTTTTTTAAATCATTTTAATAGGCTCGTAATATGTTATTTTTTGGTCGTCCTCTCTCAGGATGGTGATTTTCTCCCACATGTGGGACGGATTTTGTAGACCCCTAAATGGATTAGGGGTTGTTAAGGAGTATGTTATTAAAATCACCTCGAACCCAACCACCTCTGAATCAGATTCTAAATGTATAATTAAAATCATAAATGCCCCATAAAATATTTATACTTTCCAATACTACCACCCTTTATTAAATCATCTCAGCTTATCTCCGCTTTATCAGTTAATGCACTAGATTGTGATTTTGATACTTGTTTTAAACATATGGTTTAAACAGGTTATTTTAACAGTGTCATTAAACAGAGGTGGTGATATTCTGTTGGTACTATGCTTGCCCTATCAGGTGGAATGGTATACAATTAGAAACCCGTCTCGGAGCTAGGAGATGGTCTGTATGATTTTCCAACGGGGCAGAGTAGGGTTTAGTCAAATTTGTCTGAGACCCGCCCCATTGCCCTCCCTAAATTCCTATTCACCTCTTACCTTCTATTACAACTAATCCTCCTTGTTTGACCGACACCTATATGTATGTGTCCAAATCTACTTTCTCTAACTTCCTCACAAGTGGATGCTACTCCTAATTCTCTCTCTTTCCTTAGTGGTCCTATTTCTTCTAGGCACTCCAATAATTCATCTTAACACTCTGATTTTCACTACACAAAGACATTGTTCTTGCTTCTTTTTTTAAGGACCAGCATTCCACTCCATACATCATATTGGCCAACTAATGTTCCTATAAAATTCTTATAACCAATATATTATTTCTTATCACATAAGATTCCACTACCTTGTCTCCATTTTGTCCAACTTGCTCCAATCCTTCTTAGTTCGTTCTAGCGCTATCTATCTCCATCCTTTTGTACTATCGATCCTAATTTCTAGAAAAAAGTAAATTATTTCATTATTTTATCCCTTTAGAATTTAATAACAAGAAATCAACCTCGATACATACCATAAGATTATTATACTATATACACTACTTTTCTTATATTTTAACTTTTACTGATAGATTATGATCAAATATTAAAAAGTATTGACCTAATTGACATGTTCTAACTGTGTATAATGTCAAATTATAGTACAAAAAATGTCGATCATTATTTCGTTATAAATGTAGTGTCGAGACTTGAGAGTATTTCTAGCCACGACTTCACTGAGACTTGTTTGCTATGGATAGTCTGCAATGTGTGAAAAAAATAAAAAATCGTGAAATTTATTTTAAAAGATAATTACTCGATGCAACAGCGAAAAACTTGGGCTAACAAGCAAGGTGGTGTGTGTTCAAGTCTGATAGTAGTCACCTCTTGTAAAGAATAAAAACAAATTTTAGGTCTACTTCTCGTCTTCTCCTTTCAACAATGTGCATAGACTATACAAGTATTGAATAATAGCCTTGTAATCTTAGTCATAAGGTTGACTCCACCAATATGAATTTTTGTTAGTGATTAAATATGACAAATTCATTCCATGAACTAGCTACATTGTTGAGCACAAGTATTATTTTGCATTTTTCTTTCTTTTAGTTTCAGAAATATCTCTCTCGACTTGGATTGGGTTATTTATGGGCTTAAGTGTTAGAAAAGTCTAGATCTGTATAACTAAACTGATCCAAAGCAGTCTTTTGAGATTCAAAGTTGTGCAACTTAAGCTACGACATTGGTTTGCTCTAGGTCATTTTTGGAACGGTTGAAATGGATTCAGTTCTAGCTTACCTTTAAACCGAAGTAACAAACAATGTACACCGCTAAATATTTACCAGATACTCCAAAAACCACTGCCATCTACAGGCTTACACAACCAGGTATTACAACTAAACCCATGTTAAATTAATTTGAACACTATAATATACCTACAGATGAAATTATATTAAGAGATATAATGCAATACGAGCAAAAGGCAAGAAAGCAATAGTGGGTACCCTACCCTTAACCACCTCCAGCCAATGGTGAACTTTCCTATTATCAAGGTGGTTCAGGATACAGTGCCCCCAGGATACTCGCTAATTTCTTGCAATAGACAAGCTATAAGGAATTTTATCCAGTATACTAAAGTCTGAAGGCTACATAATATTATCTTCTTCTCTTTAATTTCTGTATATCTTAGATCAGACAAAAACCCTTGTTTATAAATCATCACTAGTTACGTTATCTTTTTTGCCTCATCTCGCTTACTTCTAATATTTTAATTGGAACATTATTCAGGTCTCTTGAATTATAATAATAACTCTCGCACATCTTGGGTAACCACATTATCTCTTCATTAGGCACCAACAGAACTAACTGTTTGGGGACATCTATAGGATGAAAACCAAAAAAATAAAAGAGAAGAAACAGAAAAAATAACAAGTGGACAGTGTAATCAAACTAGACAACAGAAACCTAACATAATGTCTATCTCATATTATCAATTTCAATTTATCTTTGATATACACATAAATCAATAAATAAACAGCTCCAACAATAACATGTTTTCCTGCAAAAAATGGGATATCTACCTCGGGGATCGGCTCTTGAATAACTGATTCAACAGCAACAACCATAGCTTGGACAAAATCATCACCTCCGGTTCCAATCGCTGTAAATCCTCTGACTGTTGGGTAAGAGTTCACCTGTTTAGATAGAAATACTGGTGTTGAGTTCAAGCCATTATGTACACTATCAATGAAGTCTACCCGTCTTGACTGTCCATTTTTAAATCTAAACCAAAATTTTGGTATATCAACTATAAAAATTGAACCATTCATTTCTTGGTTTAGAGTATTTTCAAATGCTGAAAGTACATGAGCAACAAGGCAGTAGAAATGAACACAAAAGCATTTGATATGATACCTTCTGATCCAAAGCAAGCCATTCATTGGTAGAATCATCTGTTACTGTGCCTCCAATGACAACATTAGTAGTTTGTCCAACCCTTCCTTCTGTCTTTGAAACTTCTGAAAGCATATCAAGCATAAGTCGATACTGATAATAAAATAGTTGCTTCCATAAATAATATGTACCAATAGATTAATTCCAACACCTCATAATGAGAAAAGAGATCAGCATACAAAAAATCATTTTTCCATGAACTCGTACAACCTCCAAAAGCCCATCAATGAAAGGACGGAAGCACAAGTGAACTTCAATTTTTTGTGTCTTATTCGAGATGTATGTTTCTGTAAATTTCTATAAAATGCACCCCCTCCCACCCCCACTCAATATTTACAAACCTTTTAGTTTGCCCTACCATTTTTACCTTACTTGAAGTCTCTCTCTCTCTCTCTCTCTCTCTCTATATATATATATATATATATATATATATATATATAGCAGCACATCACATCTATTTAGTTGCAGATTACTAGATGGATTATTTGGATGTTCTGTACGGACATGAATTGTAGAGAATGTTGTATTTTACTAAACATATGCATTTTGGTATTTTTCATAACCTGAGTTGTCCTACAAACTTCAATTAATCGTCTTAGTTTGTTTAGATTCAACTCTGATTTTACACTCAATTTATCTTTTGATATTTTGCTAATTAACATTTCATAATGACATAATAATTTGTTATGCTTTGTAAAAGTATTTTCATCTAGTTTCTTATTCTGTTTTGTCAGCAGGACAACCCTAACAATCAAAAAATCCTCTTACCCAATGCTTCATAGAATTATAGAAACCTGTACAAATTTTAATTTGAAAAATAAGTAATTCCAAAAGGCCTGGGGAAAAAGTTACACAGAAATAGGCAATGCCTTCAATAGACCCAGAACTTAAAGGGTTCAAGGGTTTGTTTTCTCTCTATTGCAAATGTGTTCATTAAAAAATATGCATATATATATATATATATATATATATATATATACACGCACATACATATACACCCACAAAAACAATTCATGAAAAATATAAGAAAGCATTACCTGAAATGGCCTTAAGAACAGCTTCTTGGGGTGGGTCTTGGTCATGGTCATCTTGAGAAGATGAAGTTGAAGAAGATGGGGTTTCGTTATAGGAACAATTAAGAGGGTGGGTTCGTCGCCCAAACTGAAAATCTCGAGCCCTAATGCTTTTACGCCCACAACTCAAAGTGGGTATTGAAGATCTCTGAGTATTATTTAATGAATTTGAAAAGGAGGAGGTTCCATTACGAGGGAAAGGTCGCCACAACTCTGTTAAGAAGAGGGTTCGCAACACTGTTCTGCACGACATTTTTATCCTCCTGATTTTTCTTTTGAAATTTTTTTTTCCCTTCTGATTTTCTAATCCTTCTTCAGTTATATATATATACATATCAAGTATATATATGTATATACAGACACAGAGGCAAAGTCACACATAAACCACTTGTCTCCCCAAAAATGAGGAATTTCGACCCTATTTTTTCTCATACATTGTAAGTTTATATTTACAAAAAATTTTAGGTTAAATTACATTTTGACCCATTTTGTTTGGACATGTTATACTTTAACTCTCTCTAGTTTGGACAATTACAATTTGACCTTACCAAAGGCTTTGTAGCCTGATGGTATCATCTTTCCTCCTCAAATGGGAGGTTAGGAGTTCGAGCCACATGGGGCTCATGCGTGTGTGCGTTTCTTATCATTCAAAAAAATATAAAAAATTACAATTTGACCCCCGCTTGTTTGGATATTGGTTACACTTCCCCATCTTCAAACTTTTGGCACACTCAACGTCGGTCAATAATGATGTCATCTCATTTTTAGAGGTGAAATGACTATATTGTCCTTCAAAACATGTAAAGACCTATTTGCCCTTCCTAAAATAAGTTAAAGGACATTTTTACCCCCCCCCCCCCCCCCCTTATATTTTTCTATGGACAAAAATGCCATTGTGGGTCTTCTTCTTCCTTCATATTATCATCCTTCTCTATCGTCTCAAATAAATTTGTTTCAAACTTAATGGTTTCAAAAGCTCAATCCTCCACTAATCCACCATGAACACCTCTCCCACCACCGGTCTTCTCATATCTCATAAATATTGAGTGTTCAATGCGAAAAGGGTACAGGGAGATAAGTGTTATCAAACGATAACTAGAGTGGACTCCTATCAAGACTCAACCTACAAGCTACAATCCTAATGAGGATAACTACTACGGGTTACAACCTCATCAGGATAACTACAGGGAGTTTCAATCCTATCAGAACCACATCATTAAAGTCCCTATAAATAGGCTCGGGGTCAGCCCCAAAAAGGTATGCCACAATTACTTTTTCCATTACCCCTCTCTTTCCTTTTCCCGACGTTCATAGTATTACCTTAACCGTCGGAGTCTCCTTGGCCGATACTACATCGGTACCACTCCCGATTATAGTTAATTTTTCTTGACAGGAACGACGTCATTTTCTGTCTGACCATTCTATGCATCAATAGTTAGCACCGTTTATGGGAAACGATTGTTTCTTACTTCCAAGTAAAAAGGTCCATTTACGAAGCAAGAGTAAAGTTGGCGAGGTCTCAAGACAACCCAGAGATCCTCTTCTTCCACTCGATGACCCGTTACTCCCAACCATCTAAGGAAGACTACTGTCTTCCCATACTAGGCTACCTCCGATATATCATCCGCTATATGATGGCCAAGAGGAGGGACATGTTTCCCTAGACAATCATGATGTAGGTGATGATTAGTCACCATATAACTCTAAAAACCCTCCACATTCAGACCCAGCCAGACAAGGCATTCCCACGAAATGTGTGGCGGTATTAGAGTAAGAGGTTCAGACTTTGAGTCAAGAAATGAACTAGTTGATTCAACAGAATGCGACGATCTTGTAACGTTTGGCTGCTCCTATCCCCCCTCCCCCGGATTGATCTGGGCAACATAATCCAGATGAGGGGCCAGAGTATAGCCATTTTCAGGACCAATGGTATATAGTGGTTCGAAGTACACGACCAGGCAGGATTCATCGGGATCCCGAAGATTATACGGAAGCAACAGATAATAGATCAACAAATTCAAGATCTCAAAGCAATGATGGAAGATATGGCGCAGACTAAAAGGCAAAGCCCCACAATCATGGATGAAGTCCTACAGATGACTAACTCCTCTTTCGATGCATTGGTAATGAGTTTCCCTCTACCCAACAAATTCAAGATACCTCAGTTGGAGAGTTTTACGGAGCCAAAGATCCCCTAGATCATCTGGAGACTTTCAAGGCACTCATGCACCTTCAAGTTGTCCTAGATGCCATCATATGTCAGGATTTTTCCATCACCCTAAAAGGGCCAGCCCGAGTTTGATTCAACAATTTGAAGTCCAGTTTTATTTATAATTTTAACGAGCTAAATAAGTAGTTTATCGGGCACTTCATCACCGGATGGAGGCATCGGAAGCCTGCCACTTACCTGTTAAATGTCAAAGCAAGACAAGGGAGAATCCTTGCGAGATTATATGCCGATTCAGTGCAGACATCAATGGCAATATAGCCGTAACAACCTCTATGGGAGGGCTACAGTTTTCTCAGTTTCTATTTTCTCTATCAAATGAACCACCGAAGACGATGGAGGAACTATTTGTCAAAGCCCAGAAGCACATAAATATGGAAGATGTCGTGAATGCTCAAAAAGGGAAAGGGGATTGAAGATAAGAAAGGTGCGAAGAAGATAAGTGAGATCCTTCTTCAGCTCCAGGACGACCACTCCTTAGTCTGACCACCCAGGTTGAAGTCAGATCCATTGAAAAGGACATGTGATAGGTATTGCCGCTTTCATCGGGACCATGGGCATACGACGGATGAGTGCATTGACCTTAAAAACTAAATCGAAAGCTTGATCCAGAGAGGACAGTTGAGCCAGTTCACAACTAATGGCGATAAAGGAAAAGATCGGCAATAAAGGAAAAGTATAACTAAGGTCCCAAAGAAGATTTTGTTAACTGAACAAATGAGTTCGATCTTACTAAATAATACTCCACCTAAGAGGAAAAATCCCGGTGCTCCCATTATTTCTTGTGTCATTGGTGACCAAAAGATTAGTAGAGCTCTTCTTGACCTTGGTGCGAGTGTTAATTTATTGTATTACTCAGTCTATCAGCAGCTAGGGTTGGGAAAGCTCAATTATACCTTGGTGGTGCTTCAATTGGCAGACAAATCAACTAAACAACCGAGAGGAATTCTGGAGGATGTCATTGTTTAAGTAGACAAGTTCTGCTATCCTGTAGACTTTATGGTGTTAGATATGGAACCTGACCACAAATCAAGGAGACATATCCCTATTATTCTAGGAAGATCGTTTTTTGCCACGACAAATGCATGTGTTGATTGCAGAATAAGGGCTCTGAATCTATCTTTTGGGAATCTAAAGATGAGGATGAATGTATTTGATATCAACCATCAACTACCCAAACCAGCTGAGTGTTTTAACATAGATGAGATGGTTGGAGAATTTGTACCTCAGAGTAGTGTAAGAGATGATTTGGAGGCTGTGATGAAAAGGTCGGAGGAAAAGTTTGAAAACTGGGAGAATCAACAGTAATCAAATTTGGAAGTTATTGTGGTGTTAGAAGCTGCGTTATACTCCCCGCCAGAAAGAGCATCAAGAGAGTCGTCTGGACCTCCACTTACTCCTCCACAGAAATTGGTGACTGAGAATACACTTCCTGAGATGGTGTTGTGTGGTTTGATGGAAGATCAAAAGGATGGCGTATTGAAAGATAAAAAGGGTGTGAAGACTGCAAAAGTTGATCATGTACCATGAGCGATCATAGAGCCTACAAAGTATGACACCCCTTTCAAGGATCCCTTTCCAGATGAGCGAGTGTTGATTATAAACATGATAGATAAGTTGTATGCTTGAGAATATTTGCAATTAAGAACTAAGTGTGAGCATATACGGAATTGTGTGTATAAGGATGTTTGAATTTACATAGCTCGGATAAAAGTGCACCATGCTAAGCATGTTTGACTTAAGTTCTCTGAGCTTGGCCGGAAGGGACGGCGGTGTAATTCGAGACTGAAATTATTTCCAGGTAAAATCTAATTAAGATGGGATGGACCATTTAGAATTAAATTAGTTTACCCCCATGAAGAGGTAGGATTTGGAAATGAGAGGTTAGAGAGGCGTGGTCAGCGGCTGAAGATTTATGAGGAGATTGATCCGGGACCGGAATTTATGGCATCTATAAATTTGGTGGTTCAGGTGTATGATACAGGGTAGGAAAAAGTGGTTGCGTCGCGCCAACGACGTTAAACATTGGTTCTAAGTGATAAATAGTAGCTTTTGACCCTAGTTTGTACTTGTAAAGTATAGTTTTCGTTTTGAGTCCTTTTAGTGTGTTATTAGATTGAGTCGTAACATCATTGTCGTCACGAGAAGGGTGATATGTTAGGTGTACGGGATGTGCGGGGAACGTTTGCATTGGATAAAGCGCGGAGGAAATAAAAAATTGAAGCGGAACAAAATCTGGACCAATAGGGAGTTACGCCCCACCGTAAGCTGTTGGTGCCTATATACAGGCCAGTGCATATCATTTCGTCCATGTTGAACTTCAAAACTTTCTCCTGCGCTAGTTTTTCCACCAAATCACCCCTATCCATCTCTTATCCATTTTTGAAGAAAATTCCGTAGATTTTGTGTCAGATCTGTGCGTTGATCATCTAGATTCACGTGAAAAACTCGAAAGGTTTTGGAAACTAATTTTTGGAGAAATCATCAAATCTTCCAATTCGGCAAGTTTTTTTTTCATTCTTTGTGTTTCTGATTGCTTTTCTAATCATTCTAAAATTGATATTGACGAACAAATCCTATTGAAAACATGTTTTGATCCGTTTCTCAAAAGTTGGAATTTTCAGCTTTGAGAATGAATTGAATTTAGAACTTTTCACATGTTTTTGGTTTGGGATCATGTTTAAGCATCATATTGGACTATTTAATGAATTTTTTGAGTTCGATTCGGTGTCCGGAATGATCTTCTAATTATTATATGAAAACCCCGGTTGTAGGCATGAAGTTGCTACCACGGAGAGGGGGTGCGAGTAGGTCACGGGCGCGATAAAGATCTTCGGATCTAGATCCAGTAGCTAGATCACCTCTGAGGACACGGAGACGGTTAGTTTTGCACGAGCCATCTTTTTCGTCTTTCGAGGCCACACAAAGTGATCATGTTGCCTCACCTATCGCCCCTCCTACTACTTCACATGTCACTTCACTACCTGTTTCGCTTGATATCACACCACCTGTTTCACCTATACGACAATGAGTTAGTGATGAGCCGGTGTGGATTTTGTTCATACCGAGGCCACCCACCGTAGATGTGCGCATTTTACTAGATTGGGCATTACGAAAGGGATTCCAGCAGGAGCGTATTTACTCTGTGATAGTTTTTGAACGAATAAAACCTATACTGTAGTGGACGATCAAATGCTTACGGGCACGACGGCTATTGCTGATTCTTACTCCTCTAACTGACTTCATCTCTAAGGAGATGATTCATGGGTTTTGGTTGCACATGCGGCATGCTAGTCAGGGGATGAGGATGGAGACAGAGGTAAGAGGGGTTTATTTTGAGATCACACCCCAGAACATTGCTGAAGCATGGGGGATTCTTGATTATTTCCCACCGAAGTTGGTGGATGATTTTCTACCCCTGCTAAAGCATTTCCCCAATGTAGCTCAAACAGCTCAATTACAGACCAAGGGGGTGTTTACGGACTATCAGAACAACTACACAAAGAAGAGTGATTATCATCCGGTGTTGTGGTTTATGGACATCATCCTCCATTTGCAGATTCACCCTCATGGGCATAATACGCAGAGGTATCAACAGTTATTAGTCCTCCACCATGCCTTTCAGTTTGCTTGATGGGTCTCGATTCCATGGATTTTGTGGCTAGGCATGTACCAGCATTATCAAGACTTATGGACCACGCGCAAAGTCGGAGGGAGTATGTTTCTTCTAAGATTCCCGGCTTTGATTATGTAGTTGATGACAAAGGCTGGGTTCGAGCCCGATGAAGAGGGTTAGTGGAATTATTTTATGCGAGGTGAGTATACAACGAGCATTTGGAGTCAGAACTGGAAGCATTTGCATGGTTATATAGTTCTAGAGAAGAGGGGGTCGTTGGGTCTTGGTCCAGTTATACCTCTAGTTGTACCCCCGGATGTCCCTGCTAAGGCCGAGGGTGGACAGGCTGATGTCGTACCACCACCACCTCAGGGTGGGGGAGTACAGGCTGCGGAGATTCCTCAAGTGCCTACCGGTGCGACAGTGACGCTCTCTCGGGAGCAGTTTGATGCGATCATGGCAGGACAACAGGCACTGAGTGATAAGATCCAAACTCTGCAGATTGATTTGCAAGCTAGCTTGTGGCTATGTGGTATGATTGAGACACTGTTTTTCCATAATGGATTGGATGTACCACGCACGCCATTGACATCGGAAGATGAGGAGTAGTTTAGTGTAGTTCTAGTTTAGTTATGACTTTTATCGTTTTTGTTCTTACACTAAGAATTGGATTATTCGGTGGATAGCTTCGGATAAGTGCTTCATGTGACCACTGAAACGATCGACATCTAAGCATATCTTTTATTATTTTGATATTTTATAAAATTGCAGCTTTTTATAAATGTGCGATTATATTGTTCATATTTTTCATTTTCCGAGACTATGATGATGTATGCATTGAATTGTGTGATTCTTAGTGTTCGCTCGAGTTGAGTCACACAATGAGGACATGTGTGCATTTAAGTTTGGGGGAGTGTGGGTTTGTATTATAGAATGATGTTCCGGCATGGATATGATTTGTTCAAAAAAAAATTAAAAAAACTCATTCCTTGTGCTAGATTGAGTAATGATTTTCGAAAAGTAATGATTGTATTTCTTCTTCCCTTGCTATGATATTGGGTAATTGTGCTTTGTTGAATATTTCTACAAGTGACTCAAATCAAGTTTGGGGGGGAAGGACAATCATAAATAGTGGAAATTTTGGAATCTCGCTTCAAGGGTAACTATATTCTTTCTCATGAGTATGATGGTGAACCATGAGGATATGGTTTAATTTAAGTTTAGGAGGAAGGTATAGTTTGTTATAGTCTATAGGGAGATTGAAATATTTTTGAATTTTTTTGGAGAAATTCTTTATTTTCACACATTAATGTTTTGCATTACAAGTTAATTGATTTTATGTATATGATGCATGAGTAATATGTGATGTAATATTCTCATTCATGAGAGTAATGATTAGATCGAGCTAAGTGAAGTGATGTGGTTTTACATGGGTGAATAGATTAGTAAAATTGAAATCGAAACAGACAGCTTTGACCTATAAGCACATGCATACATTCATTATGGGAGAAACAATTGATCTTTGACTATGTAGTTGATAAATTAATTTTTCCACAATAAAAAGGGAGAAGGGGTGTTGATATAGATGGAATGGACAAAAGTTGAAATTTTATTTTGAGAAATTAAATGCAACAAGTAGTTATTCAATCTGAGTAATCGAGCCTCCTACCACAAAGTAGTAGAGTGTTCGCATAAAAATGGGAGAAAACTAATGACTATAAATCCCAATAAAGAAGCTCGGATCTAGTTGGTCGGAACTAAACATCTTCGCTGGAAAGTCCGGAGGTTAGAAAGATAAAAATGGATGAAAAGTGGAAGGATGGAAGGAATGAATTTTATGAAAAATGGCAAAGTTTGATCGATGAAGTAGAAGAAGAGATATTGAAATACCATAGGAGAATGTTCACAAAAACACGGAGGGTTTTTTAGATTGGGAGTAGAGAGTAACGAAGTCTTTTATTTTAATGGGAACCATTCATGACACGAAGCTCGAGATAGTTATTATTCGGTAATGAGTGTGATTATGTGCATCCTTATTATCTTATACATTGTATCATGATTTGATTGAGGAGTATGTGAATGCATGAATGCGTGATTACAAAGAATGGAGAAGTTGTGGGTAGTATAGCTAACCCTCACGAGACTTCACTTGTCCACTCGGTGTTGTCGAGGGGTTTAAAAGGTTTGTTACACGTGCTAAGTGTAATCGTTGACCCTCGCGAAAGCAAATGAGTAGTATAGGGAAGTGTAGAGTAGTATAGAGTAGTTAAAATAAAAATCGTCACAAGAGAGGTTTAAAAGTTTTCCTGAGTTCATTGCTAAGTGACTAGAAATATGTAAGTTTAGGGGTGTGATATGTGTCAAATATTGACTATTTTAGGCCCCTATCTTGCTATTGTTACGTCTTTACATTCCATTATTTGGTATTTTTATGTCGTTTGTGTGTTTAAGCGTGGTTCAAGAGTTTAATGAAGAAAAAGAGCTAGCTTTGATGAATTAACTAAGAACATGTTCATTTTTATTTAAAAAGAGAGCAAAAGAGGTATTTTCAAGTGAAAAGTGTCTCCCAAAGGGCAGAAACATCATCTTTTCGAGCCGCAACTTCAAAAATCATAACAAACGAGTCAAAGGTGTTCAAATGGCACTAATCCCAAGAAAAGTTGGTTCCAAGGGTTTTGTTACGCCTAACCTACACTTACAGTAGCAAAAAGTGGCTAGAAAGTGTTGTTTTAACGCCTGAGCTACGCCCGAACATTTTTTACCTACGCCCCAAATGTAGGCCTAGCTATGCCCCAGGTGTAGGGGTCTGGCGAATTAAAAGATGAAAAATGACGAAAGTGGCCTCAACTTGTGTTCCTTTGTGGCGGCTGCGACTTTAGACCTCGATACACGTGATGTACACATATATACATCAGAATATAGGGTTTTGTGTAAAATTATGAAAAAGGGCAACCATTAGGCTTTCCCTCGGCTTTGTCTATAAGTTTCAAGTTTGGCTATAGAGTTGAGAGCTTCTGCACATGTATAATTTTTAGAGCAATCTCTGGAGATTCATTCCAAGGAGGAGCCATACAAGACCTAAAGATCCAGAGCGGAAGACTATGGTGAGCAATTCTACATCAACGATGTAGTCTCCTTCAACCATGATCAACTAATTCGGTATCTAGGATTTTCTAACAAAACCCCAGCCAAGTAATGTAGTTTTTATATTTGTTTTAAATTATAACGAGGGGAAGCTGTGACTATACCATGATGATTGTTGTAGATGAGTTACCTTTTTTATTCTTGATTCTTGTCTTAAATTGAATAAATATATCTTCTTACTCAATCATGATTATTCACTATGGGCTAGAACTTGGATGCTTAATCCATGATTTTCTACACAATGGTTCTTAACACTTGAAAACCTAAGTTTACATAGGTCATGCCTTAACGAGGTATCATAGACATGATTTAGTTTAATTTTGTGCATTAGGAGTAGATTATAGTAAAGTAAATAACATGCACTATTTACACTCTATCCGGAGATGGGTTGTAGCGAATCCGGTTGACGGTATCCTTTTTGGGAATTATTCGACTATTTACGATACGTTTTGATTCACGGGAATAGATCGCCTTTTTTATAATTGTGCAAATTGGAACCTATGTTATGCGGTTAGTGGTGGAGCGATGAAAACCCTAATTTTCTCTCTCTCTTAATCAAACTCTCAATTTATTTTCTATTCTTAGTTAATTTAGTTATAATTCTGAAAATCAAACCAAACACTTTTCCAACCATAATTCTATATTTTTGAACTGCTGAAGTGAATAACCAAGTCTCTATGGGTTCGACATTCCCTTTCACAAGCCGTTACTATACTATAATTTGACTCGTGTACTTGTGATAGGTAAAACTTCGGTCGTCTTAAGGGTGTGTTCTTAACATATATTTTTAACCACTTTGAGCGGACATCACTGGTCTCCTCTGCCAAGGTAGCATTGACCATCTAGCTCTAGTGCAGGTACCGGTCACGTGTTTTGCTACTCTGTCATCTCTAACTGGTTCTTGGCCACCATCTAGTCCCTTAATTTCTCACCTCAGACACATTTATGTAATATCTTAGCAGTCCGAGTTAGATGTTGAAAAAAGAAAAAAATTGGGTGAATCAACAGAAAGGGTAGAGCAAATGGGAGCTGTATTTATTTCATATATGAATTACTAACCTGTCCAACATCGAACATAGATTACTGATACATCTCTTCCATAGGGGCTCCCCAAATAACTGAAGATCTCCATCTATCAGAAAGTCAGCAAATCTCTAGTTGGCCACCTGCAAACTGCTCATCACGGTGCCCCTAGTAGAAAACTTTGACTTGATAGCAGAGGAGAAACTAGGTAACCTAAAACCTAACCCAAGATGCCCGAGGCCGGGTTGCCTAGAGATGGGCTACCCTCCGATCATTTCCGGCTAACCAAACCCCAACTGAATGAAGTTGGATGCCCTAGCACCAGTCTCCAAAGTCATATCAAGATCGAGGGTTCTAATGGGATGCCCTTGACCCGATGGTGCACTCGGCTGAAGTTGGGTGACATGCATGTATCATTACCCGGTGACAGGGAAGAAAAATGAGGCACGGCTGGAAAACCGGCCTACATAAGGGATTTGGCTTTATGTTTCTTCATAAGCTAGTCAAAACCGCACTGCCTCAACAGAGTAGTCACCCCTATGTGTATATAGAAATAAAAATAAATCATATGAATCAAAAATAAGTTTCAACCTTGAAAAAACAATAACTAATATACATGCACTAGTGCCACTAGCGGAAGAGAGCACTCAACTTCCCCCAGCAGGAGAATGAAAATCAAGGTTGTGTGATGATGTAGACCCATTTCCGTCACTCAGAGAGGTGGTTGCCCTGCTTGGAGAAGGAAAAAACATGAATACACATGGAACGGTGTCGCCGCGGAGGCTGAGGCAAAAGGTAGCCAGGGCGGATGGAGCTAAAATGTCCCTATTATAACCAACCAGGTAAGTTTTGCCTGCTCCAACCTGATTTGTTCTTCTGGCGAGGGGCATACTGAATTATTCGTACGTACTAAAAAAAATGGTCAATACATGTAGTGTATATATATAGCTAAAAAAATAGAAGAAAAGTGTATCGATTGAGTTAATAGAGTCAGGTTGCCTGGGAACTGATGGGCCATTATCTACAACATCACCATCACCCAAGAACTCCCATCCAGTCCACTGACGAAGAAGAAAAGGTCTACCCAATTTTTCATATTTTCTATCGTGGAGATATAGATGCCATTCTTACGAGCTGAGAAGGAGCTCCAGCGGCCATTCTTCTTGACAGGGTAACAATAGAGGAATTCGTTGAGGTTGATAGGTCCATTTCTACAAAGGTACCAAAGATAAACACTACCTAGCATCACCTTCCAAGCATTGGGGGTAAGCTAGGTGGGAAGAAGACCAAAATATTGGAGAACCTCCCTCGATAGAAGGGGTAAAGGGAACCGCAACCCAACTAAAAAGAATGCACGGTTGAAACCCATTTCACCTTGGGGGCAGTCATTAGCCTCTCCATTGGAGTGGGAAACCGGAGTGCAACACTGACGAGAATTAAATGTTTATCCCTCAACAAATTAAGCAGATTCAGGTCTCTGTATTTTACGGGTCTAAGAGGTGCCATAAAAATATTTATACAATAAAAAAAAAATTATAGACCAAGAAGGGGGAATGAAGCAAGATAGAGTAGAGAGCTGGTAGATAATTGGTAGCAGGCTAAGGAGAGATTTTAATTTATAAGAAAAAAATGACCCAAAGTGGGAGCTATTAAAGAATGTGAACTAGGCTAGTAGTAAAGATGAAATTTATAAATAGAAAAAATTTACCGTTGCCCAACTATCCGTTACAACAATTTTTATCCGTTGCTGCTCCAGACCATCCAACTTGAGTCTACTAGGAAGAGGGGTCATGCAACTTACTACACAGTATAACAATCAGTCTTGGGCATGTGTCACCACGCACCCCTTGCTATGAAGAAATCACTTGGGCGCGTATCAAGCACACGCCCCTCACACAGACAACCTATGTGTGCATGCTAGGGGATGACAAACGACACGCGCCCCACCTTTTTCCCAATCGTTCCACCCCACTTCTTTTAACTCTCTTTACCAATTAACATGACATTAGGAGATGACATGAGAATCTTGCTCATTGACAAAAGGACTTTTTCTCTCACACCAAACTCTCCTCTTACAAACACACAAATATATACACTACATATATAAGACTGCGGGTGGGTAGGTAATGTTTATGGGACTATATATATAGAGAGAGTATCAACATGTCCCAAAAGTCAAGCTATTACATCCGTTTCACCCCACACACATACGTAATTGAAATAAGGAGGGTGTCGTTATCATTTTGAATAGTAGTGACCAAAATAATTAACTTTAGGCACCAAGTATTCTCCTAAATTACTAAAGGGCCCCTTCTTTATTTCTATCTCGTGTATAACTTTTCTTTCTCTTACTTTTGTTTGATGCGACCGATCACCACACACACATATGTCTACACAATTGATTTAAAAACAGTGAATAGTAGTGACTAAACCTATTAGATTTTCACCCACAAATCTTTTAACTATGAAATTGACCTTCTTATATATATAAAAAAGAGTATGTTTCCTCCATTTGAATATATATGTATATATATATTTAATTTTTTCTATTTATAAAAAGGAAAAAAAAATATATACAACAAAATAATATATATATATATATGTATATCGTTCCCGATACCCAACAAACGAGCTCGGGAACGAGGGCAACTGATAAATATTGAGTGTTCTATACAAAAACGTTATAGGGAGATAAGGGTTATCAACCGACTAGCGGAGTGGACTACTATCAGAACTCTACCTACATTCTACAATCCTAATCGGGATAACTGGTACGAGTTACAATCATATCAGGATAGTTACAGGGAGTTTCAATCATATAAGAACCACTACTTAAATAACCTATAAATAGGGTCGGGTTTAGCCCTAAAGAAATACGCCACAATTATTCTCTCAATTACTCTTCTTTTTCCTCTTCCCGACGTTCACCGTACTAACTTAATCGTCGGAGCCTCTTTAGTCGGTACCACACCAATACCACTTTCAGTTACAATTTATTTTTCTTGATAGGAATTACGCCGTTTCTGCCTGACCATTCTACGCATCAACAATATCCAACACTGAAACCTTCCCCTCATTCCTCGGTTACGCCTTTGCTGACCCAAATTTATATATAAAAGGAATCTTCAAAATCTTAAAAGATGGAACATAAATATATATTCAAGCCAAATCCAATCTCCATAACATGCTCATAAACATTCCTACCAAAATCAACATTCATGCTCACTTGCAAATACACATATATATACATCACATATAGGCTAGGTTTAGGTTAGGTAAGTAATGCTCTCTTGTTCCCCAAGGAGCAAGATAAACATACTCACTTTTCATATTGACTGTTAAATATGATTCTTAAATTTTAAATGGTAACTCATTTATTTATGTCAATCATATCAGATAGTCAATATGAAAAATGAGTATGCTTATCTTGCTCCCTAGGGAGCAAGAGATCATTTTCGTACATTAGGTTATGTTAGATTTACTAAGGGTATATTACTAAAAATAATATATCAACTCTTTTAGAATAAAATTAGAATAAGTGAGTATGGGTAATTAAATAATTTCTTTTTCTCGATCACTGGATTTAAACGCCGATGATTTTGAGGGGGGTGAAATATTAATTATTCATACAATAGAGGAAAAATATAATATGTCCAAACAACAAAGGGTGAAAGTGTAATTTACCCTAATAATAATCATCTAAAATATTATAAAGCAACAAGGGAACAACATTCCATATAAAACACCAACCAGAGAACCTCTCACATGCTTAAATAACTAAAACAATACAAACTTCATACTAGAAATCATCAAAATGTGACATTAAATAATTTCTCACCCAATTAAACCTACTAAAAACACACCAAGTAACAATTCAGAAGCACTATATAGGAAATTCCGTAGCCCCATTCCCATACGAATGAAGAGTACTAGACTAAGAATTGAATATGATCCCACTCCCACATCGACATCTACATATTGTTTCAGCCATTCCATCTTTCTCCCCTATCAACTCATAACAGTAAATATTTTCCTCCGCCGCGATCAACAGAGACCTTCCATTCATCACTGTGAATCCGAAAATAATAGGGTTCAAATCTGATAACCCCATAGCTCCAACCCTAATTTTCAAAACCCTAGTCAACAAGGGTTTATGGAGCAACTCACTACTCAGCACCAATACATAGAACCTCTCATTCTGCAGCTTAATCAAACATATAGAATCCCTTGTCCTTGTGTTAATGTTGCCCCATTTCAATATCGTGAGCTTATAATAATTCACATTCAAACCCTTCATCGTGTCATCAGGAATGGGCATAAACTTAAATAAATCAGTCTTGACATCATAAAAAATATGTAAGGCTAGTGAAAAGGACTAGCCTCAATTACATAAACACCATAAACGGATACAAGATTGATTGTGCCATTGTAGCACACTGGCATGTTGAATTGAATAGTACTTCTAGCACTAGTAACAATCTCACCATTCTTTTCCCATGTACCTTCTTTATATGAATAGACTTTGAACTCAACTAGTGGTGACCAATATTCTCGAATCGCCTCCATTACCACCATTACCAACAATGTATATTTATGAGATAACAAAGTATCATTCAAACACAATATTTATATCATCGTATGCGTGTAAACCCTCTAAGAGAGAAATCTATGCAACCCATGTTCGGGTTACCGGATTGCAAATTTATAATGTGGGTTGCTTGCTGTAAAAGTTTAGTCCACAAAGTAAGTCATTGCTCGATGCTAGTGCGGGTCTGAAGTGGGGTAAGAATTCGATGGTTTTTCTGGGCACTGCACCGGGTGTGGAGTGATTATCCACTAATGAATGTAACTTCAATTTGTGTGTGCGTCCCTTGCCAAAATTTGATTGAATGAAGAAGTCTAAGCCGTCATTTTTTGACGTGTTTTGAGACTGTTTTCGACTGAAGTAGTATTTGGAGATAAATTGTAACATGTTTTGCAAACTGGTGATAACTTATATATGGATTTTGCTTATAACCATGAATTGTTTTAAAATATTTCTCCATTAAATGTCATGTATAACAGTACTCTTGAATCTGAATTTTGAATGAATAATCTTGGAAAAGATATTATTAATTAGATAAAAGAAGGGTTATGGAGAAGATGAAAATAATTGTGAAACTCTGTTGAAAAGAAATTGATGGAACAAGTAACTAAGCAAAGAATAAGAATTGAGTTGTGGGTGAATAGGTTGTATGCACGAATATATATATATATATATATATATATATATATATGTGTGTGTAAAGATATATATGAAGTAAGTTTCCTTACATATTTTAGGACTTTACTTTAAAAGGGCGGTCGAAGATCTGCTGATTATCTCATGTCTATACTCCCCTAAAACCACAACTTTCATTGATTTTCTTTTAGTTGCGGTAGCATCCCTTCTTGGTCACTAAGGTAATGTTTGCCAACTAATCGGGGAATTCTGCCTTACACACAGAAGCGGTTAGAACACCACAATATTCATCTAGGTAAAAGAGGTTAGATCGCGGGGATAAGGAGCAAACGTTCCATTGACCCCCTTTAAATCATTTGAATTTGAACCCATAGATAAGCCATGGACATTCAAATGTGGTTTCTTTTTTTCCTCGGTTACTAGGTGAGTGGAGATGTCTTGGAAGCGTCAAAATGCGGGAGATTACATATTAGCGTTGCTGCCTACAAGGATGTAGGCCCAAAATATTACTTATTATTATTATTAGTCTTGCTTATGCTGCCTAAACCTAAGCTTGATCTTCGGATCTCCAAAGATAGAAAAGACCCTGTATGAACTTTACTTTCTATTGTACCTTTATTAATTAAGGTTCAAAACTAGCTTTAGAGGATCAAAACTTGTTGGGTTCAAAAGTTGTGCAATGGGTGACTATCCAAAGAACTAGCTCATCTTTGGGCTCGACTTAAATAATAAAAAATACAGTCCAGGAAACTCCACTGAAATCAAGAAAGGAGTGTGATAAGAAGTAGTGAATTCCCTTATTCAGTATTATAGTGGGAAATCCTTATTTGAATGCTGAAAAGTCGCCTCTTCGATGTTTTTAGTATGGTGACATATATAAGTTAGTTTTTCAGCTACACTCTGAAAACAAAATCATAGAGGCTTTCAGGCCACGTTTGTAAATGGGTATTTTTGTATTTGTTCTTAGTTTTTGTTACTATTCATGGAACAAATCCTTGTTTGGGTACAATTTTAGGAAAAACATTTTTGTGAACAAAAACAAATTTGAGCCAAAATCAGAGAACAACAATTTGGTATTTTTGGTCATTTTCTACTGTTTGTTCTTCATTCTCCACACATACCCACACACACACACCACCACCACCACCACCACCACCACCACCACCACTATATATACACACACACAACTACCACCACCACAGGAACCTTAACCCCCAATTCGAAACCCCAAGTACCAATTCGCGACCCACCACCACCATCACCGGAACCCTAACACCCAATTCAAAACCCCAACCACCATGGTTGTTCTTGATGAGGCGATAGTGGCATTTGTTGATGGAGGCAATGAATATGGAGGAGGCGACGATGATGTTTTTGATCGGAGACTTCTTGTGGCGGTGGGTTTAGGGTTTTCTTGATGGATTTGGACACCATGGTTGATTACCCCATGTGTTTGTATGTGTGTGTGTGTGTATGTGACAAATAAAGAAATAAAGTCAAATACAAATTTTGTCTCAAACACATATTTGTTTTTGTTTTTTGGAAAAAAATACAAATACAAAGACAAATACAAAAATAAATTTTGTTCTTTCATCCAAAAAATAAATACAAAAACAAAGGGTTTCCAAACGGTCCCTCAATGAACTATTGAAACTATCAAGCGAGTATAAAATGGGGGAGACTTTGCATTCAAGAACATGAAGTCTTTTGGAAGGGATTCTTTGAGCCATACATGCGGTTCATATCTTTATATTGCCCCCAAAAAAATAAGTAGGATAATACGTAGAGGAAGAGCTCTTGAAGTTGCAGTAAATATGGTTTAAACCCACAGACAATCTTCGGGAGGTAGATAGGTCAGGATAATTCAGGCAATAGGGAGGGCGGTGAGTGGGAAAAGGTAAGTTCCTCACATTTGATCGTTCATTACCTTTTGCGGTCAATACAATAGTTTGAATTCCATTTCTTAGATGAATTCCGTACCTCAGAATCATCATCAGGGATATCCAGTAAAGCCACAAGAACCCCATTTCCTTGCATTATCAAGATTAGAAACTGATTTTTCAATTAGGAAATCTTAGTTAAGAATGGAAACTTGATAGATTTCCTAGTCCAACAGCGACTCCAAGAGTGTATAGGATTTGACGTTGTTTCTATGTAAGTTAACAAACACACACTTTATATGCTAAGCCCAAGGTTCAAACACTCTTTATATTTAATGCCAACCTCAAATTTCAAAAAACTCATACCAAACATATTTTTTTGATTTTGTTTTTCTTGGTTGATCGCAAATGTAAATAACATACTAACAAAAAACAAATTATAAAAAATTCAAAAGCGTGACAAAAATCAACTAAATTACGTGTTATAATATATTTTATCTTTTTTTTTTCCTTTATAAAATAATAAAATAATAATATAATCTCATACCAACAATCGATGATAGTATAAATAACTTCATTATAAGTACAAAAATTAGAAACTATTTTTACTTTTCAAGTTCTTAGATTAATAGCCTAAAGAAAATAATAATAATAGTAATAATAATATAATTGGATTGGAACTTTGAATTGAACTTTTTATTATTAATATGTTTGATACTTTCTAACCTTGATTCTTAAAAGAAAGTGTGAGTTGTGCCGTATCGATTTGATTTTCAGTCACAGTAACGAGTTGACGAACTCAAAGAATCTCGATTTAATTTTCAGTTGCGGTAACGAGATGACGAACTCAGAAAATATCGGTCTAGAAAGTCAGTATTGGATGAATACCGAGAATGTGTAACAATATTAACATATTCTAATAAAGTTTTTAAATGGATGTATCGAATGATACAAGCAACCATACATGTGACTCATGAGAATGCTTTTTCATATTCTCGAACATGTCTACACCATTTGCATCAACATGTTATGAGAAAAATTAAATAATCTAGTGGTGTCCTAAGAAGCTTTGATAAAAAAATTATATTAATATTAGAATAGGTTTCCAAAATGTAGGTCATTTTGGGTAAATTGGATTGTTAACAACTACATAAAAAACTTGACCATTCATTTTTATCTAAAATCAAGCAAAATATTTATTGTATATACATATATTTAAGTAAAGGATCCAAAAAGAAAATACAGAAATTGGCATCTCATATCCAAGCATAATTATCCAGATTTATAGCAAGACTGTATCATTCTTCAGATGAATTTGGGGTAAACAAATCAACCATAACAATAAAAATATTTAATGGAACTTTTATAATACACCATATAGATTGCCCCTAACTTATAAATGTGTTGAAAATACATAACAACATAACTATGAAAGGGAATACGGGATAGAGTTGCAAAATGAATTTTGAATGGAAAACTGAAATAACAACTCCATATTGATTCCCCTGCTTTTATGCTCTTTTTTCCAACTAGCTTGTTCTCTTAAATTTGGTTTTCATCTAAGTAAGTGTATAATATCTCACCTTTCTTTAATTTCCAAAGGCTAATCAAGCCCTTGAAGAGACTTTTACTTTTCCTGGGATATCGTTCGATATCTCTGGAGATTTCCTTCTCAGAATGAAGATGTAATGGAACTGAGTTCTGAGGTTCTGAACTATACTGTTAAAAATGAAACCAAATCCAACCATCAACATGAATTCCAAAAGATAATAAAATAAATAATGATATACTAATGATGGGTGAAATGTTGCTTGGCATCATGGTTCTCCATAATCGTCATATACATTACGTATTGTATAGTTTGTTCTGGAGGAGCCAATAACATTACGTTATACTGATAGGAGTCTGATACTCACTTCAGAGATCGATATTATCCGACTTTGTTATACTGTTATTGCGATCGCGATAGAAACTAGTTAACTATTTCCTCTACTTAAAAAATAATGTTAATAGACAAATAAAGGTAGCCTCCGCTTACCCTTCGTGTAGTTGCTCTAGTAGTAGAAGAGTTTTAAGCGGTTGGCTAATTTAAATTGGGGAAGGCCATTCTTAGAGTTGAAGTAGTTGCTGGCCAACTCAAATTTTGAACATGAATCCTTGAATTTTATGTAATTGGTCTAGAATGGAGACTTATAGGATATAAAACTGGAAATCGAGTTGGTGAAACTATTTGCTTCTCTGTTGCATGCATGTCAATGGAACATCAAATATTTAATTAAATAATAATAATTAAGTAATATAAATAAGCACACGAGAAGGAAAATGTTATCAAGGGTTCAAGAAATCAAACCAAGTTTAAAATGTAAAATTTAAACAGTACCTAGTTCATTCTTAGGCTTAATAGCAGTGAACGAAAAAGTTGTAGGTCGCTCTGAAGGTTATGGAGAATGTGACCAGGAACACCCTTTCTGCATGGAATAATATACATGATTTGGGAATTTAGGTAGGTATATGAAGGTATCGATACGATATTTTTTCTTTTCTTTAGAATATAATATGACAAGTTACCTGACTGAATAATATGGGATTTCTTTATTTATAGTTTGAACTCCTATGGAAAAACAACCAGCTAAAAAGTGTTCTTATGTGACAACAAAATAAACATCAAAGAAACAAAAACAATGCAAAGAAGAAGATAGAACAAGAAACAAGCTACCATTACTATATTGGGGTGAATCTTCTTTTTCCTCTAGGTTGTATCCTTGATGATTTAATTTAATATGAGATTGTTAGGATTTGAAAACAATCTCATACCAATTATTATGGTTTACTCACTCTCATGTTTAGTCACACACACACGCACACATAAGACAAAGAGATTTATATGTGGTTCAGCCAATTAAGTCTACGTCCATGGAGTGGACCAATTCACTATCACTTGAATGGATTACAAGTTGTACACCAACAACTCACACTGTGTATCACTCACACTATATATCACTCACACCCAGAAAAACACTACTCTGTATAGTTGTAGATGCAACTGTTTTTTTCTTATTGGTCACAATATGACTATAAGGTTTTGTCTGTATCTAAATTATTCATGGACGTTATATATTAGAATGTGCAAAATGGGGAGTTTTCTTGCATTCCTAGCAATAGCCATTCCACTCAGCACTGTTGGATCACTAAGTCCGACTTTCGTTCTGGGTAATTTGTTATGATGAAAGTTGGAACCGGATTTAGTTCAAGTGAGCTTTCACGTTACAAGTGAGCTTGCGCATCAAAACTCTCAACCATTGATTATAGTTTACTCGGTTGACTATGGAAATCCATGTGTTTTCTCCATGTTTATATATATCTATGTATTTCATGGTGCTATTTCCAATAAGATTTTGTTTGCCTCAGATATAAGAATTTAGTAGCCCATTTTCTTCCTATTTTTAAGTAAAAAAAAGTACAATATTAATTAAATGAAGTCTTAAGTCACCTAAAAAGGACAAACTTCATTATATAAACCATCAAACCTGGCATCAACTAATTTCTCACACACTTAACTAAAAAACACACTAAGTAACGATTCAGATGCATTATACAGGCAATTTCGTAGCCCTATTCCCACACGAACGAAGAGTACTAGAGTAAGAGTTGAATATCACCCCACTCCAACGTCCATGTCCACAAACTTCTTCAGCCACTCCATGCCTCTCTCCCATCAAATCATAAACGTATATCTTCTCCTTCATCATGATAAGTAGTGTCCTCCCATTCAGTACCGTGAATCCCAAAATAACAGGGTTCAAATCCGACAACCCCATATCCTTAACCCTAATCTTCAAAACCCAAGTCCATAAACCCTTATGGACCAAGTCACAGTCACTACTCATCAGTCACACATAGAACCTCCCCTTCCGTAGCTTAACCAAACATATAGAATCCCTCATCCTCGCGCTCACGCTCCCCCATTTGAATATCTTGAGCTTACAACAATTCATATTCAAACCCTTTCTTGTGTTATAAAGAATCGACATGAAACATAGATGAGCCAGTCCAAACATCATAAGAAGCTATGTAAGGCTAGTGAAAGGGACTGACCTTAATTATATAAAAACTACAATTAGACATAAAATTGATTGTGCCTTTATAGCACACTAGCATATTGAATTGAATATTTTTAGCACCAGTAACAATATCACTCTTCTCTTCCCATGACCCTTTTTGTATGTATAGACTTTGTACTGATCTAGTGATGACCGATCTCCAATCCCCTCCATAACCATCAATGTATAATCATGAGATAACACAACCTCATTGCATTGAAACATAGTATTTATATTCTTACAATTGTTTGTCTCTAAACTATCCAGGAGAAAAATATCAGCAACACATGTACGGGTTTTCGGATTACAAATACATAATGTGAGTTGATTTCTAGGCAAGTTTAGTCTGCAAAGTAAGTCGTTGCTCAATGCCAAAACATGTCTGATGTGGAATAAGAATTCGAGGGTTTTTCTCGGCATTGCGGCAAGGTTGGAGTGATCGCCAGGGAAATAATGTACCTCCAATTTCTTAGTGTGTCTCTAGCATGAATCGAGTTGAACGAAGAACTCAGAATCATCCTTCAACGACATGTTTTGAGACTGTTTTTTACTGAAGTAGTCTTTGGAGACAAAATTGTAACAAGTTTTGCAAACTGATGAGAACTTATATATGGCTTTGGCTTGTAACCATGTAAATATTTTGAATATTTATCCATTAAATGACATGTATGATAGTTCTCTTGAATTTGAAATTATCAATTAATAATCTAAAAAATGAGATGATTAATTAGATAAGAGAGAAAGTGGTATGGAGAAGATGAAAATAGTTAAGAATTGTTTTGAAAAGAAATTGATGAAAGAGAAAAATATGCAATGACAAAGAAATATTTGAGTTATGCATGAAGAGATTGTTGTATACATGAATTTATACATATATGTATAAAGTAAGTCTCCTAATTACAAACTGACTTTTTAATTGCAAAATCTCAGTTAAGATTGGAAAATTAGTATATTTCCTAATCCAACTGTGACTATAAGTGTTTTGAGGATTTTAACGTTATTTCTATGTATGTTATGGTTGTGTTGTGTGATGTCTGTCGATCGGGGTTAAAAATAATGTTTAAGAACGGCCCCTTATGACGACAAGGTTTTACATATCGCAAGTGCACAAATCGTATTGTAACACAAATCGGCTTAATAAAGGGAATATCGATCCTACAGAGACTTGGATTATTCACTCTAACAATCTAAAAGTATTGAATTATAGTTTGAAAAATGTTTGAAATGTTTTGAGATCTAAAACTAATGACTAATTAAAAATAGTATTTAAATTATGATTGTGATCAAGGTAGAGAAAAACTAGGGTTTTCATGCTCCACCACTAACTTCATAATATAACTATCTACTTGTTCAATTGCAAGAGGGCGATACAACATCATGAATCATATCATACTGCATATAGTCGAATACGTCCCAAAAAGGATACTATCCACCGAATTCGCTACAACTCATCTCCGGACAGAGTGTGACTAGTACATGCCATCTACTTTACTTTAATCTACTCCTACAACATAAAATTAAACTAAAACATGTCTATATCACCTTGCCGATGCATGACCTGTGTAAATCTAGGGTTTCAAGTGTTAAGCACCATTGTGTAAAAAATCACGATATGTTTAAGATAACATGATTGGCTGAGATAATACATTCATTCAATTTAAGACAAGAATTAGAAAAAATATTATAGGCATAAGTATTATTTTAGGGTGCACTCGACTCGTAGAGGGGTCTAATTTAGAATACTGGGCTACTGGGTAGAGCCTTGGACTCGCCCCACCAAAGTTGGTATATGGGTTGACCCAATGTGTCCGACATCGGGGCAGATTACTTGTGGCAGCGCAACTTGTGAAACTGAAGAGTGTACATGGGAGTAGTACATCTATAGTCTATGGGTCCTGATGACATAGCAGTATCCCAGGGGCATTTATCACCATTTTTGCACAGCTCTAACGGTATATGCATATACTGCGAAGGCTATTGGGGAGTGATCCGTTGCATGACTAATCCGGTTGTGGTCACAGATGATGTGTAGCCGTGACACGTGGACAACGCGACACCATCCTCACATTTTGAAGGGATTGGAAAGAACATGTGGCATGGAGGTTAGGGGTGTAGTTTAGTCATAATAAATGCCCATAATGTGAATTCCACCCATTATTCTTGATGTGGAAGGAACTCTCCTTATTGGCCCACATTATGGCCCTTATCATTTATTAGAGATATGTGGAGCATTGGTAGGACTTGGGGACCACTTCAATTAGGGCAACATTTTGAGTAAATGACCTATAAATAGAAAGCAATAATGCTTGCCTAGAGATCCCAACTTCATTCTCATTATTTTCCTTTCTTGGAGGCCACTCCTTCAAGACGGCGCATACCTTTCTCTTTTTTTTTTCTCATTCTTCTTCCTCTGGCAGGGCTTCGGCCATGGGACGATTGATTTCTTACCTTCACCACATCTCACCCTTCTTCTCCATTGACTTCTCTCTTATCATTTTCCTTGGTCTTTAGCTACTTTGGGGGTTATTTCATTTTTGGGATTTTATCTTTACTAGTGCTCACTACCCACTCTCTAGCTGTGATGAGGCTATACTCTTTGCTTTTCTCCACCTTCTCTTTCTTTTCTCCTCACCCTCTTTGTTTGAGATTTCGACCATGGATTTTGACACATGTTCTGACTTGCTAGTGGAGCATTATCTCCGGTTTTTCTCTCATTTTACAACTTTTTTCACCCATAGTTTTTGGCGACCACAGTGGGAGAGAAAGACAGGACAATAACATGCCCAGAAGGTCATCTTGCATAGCCATGTCATCTCAGGTACCTTATTCTAATGCACTTCTTCCACCCCCTTATTCCACCAAGGCTGGAGTCAGTTGCACTTGCTAGAGCTGAGAGCTGCTTTCTTGGAGAGACAAGCCAACTGCTGCGAGGGATCCTCGTGATCAATCGACCCCTACCAGGTCCGACGGTGACCCAGCTACAACCCTAAAGCATCGCTACGGTGGAGCCCCAGCTTGAGAGCCATCGCTTAACCATCCCCCAACCGCTCGGGAGCAGGAGGCAACTAGTGCTCGTTCCTCCAACCGCACTGTCACCAAGACGGAGCACCATAGGACGACCCGGAGCAGGTCCCAAGGCATCACCACCTCAAGGTCAGTTGGCAGGCGTTAACGTGACACTTTTCATAAAGGCGTTGCTTATCATGCAAACCACCCAACAGAAGATGTGGGAGGAACAGAAAGCAATGTTCGCCTCTACCAAGCCTGACACAGCCAATGATGCAACACTCACGCTAGCGCAAGCACCAGTATCTATCCTTCACCATGATGTCATGGTAACACCCCCACGTGCGACCTCAGCATTTCCCCATGGCCACACCAAGGTGACATCTCTGACTCCTTTTGGCTCAACCCATCAGAGTGTTTCCCCTTATGTTATGCTTGACCAACTACGTGCCATGATCGGGTCGGGATGTGTCCTGATAGGGGCGGACTTGGTTGACAACCGTTTCCTCCTTTCCCTGTCTTTATCCTTCAGCAGCCGTACCCAATTGAGTATGTCGCGCCTAAGTTCAGGCAGTTTTATGGAAGGAAGGGCAATGCTAAAGAGCATGTTGGGCATTTCATCAGCCATCTAGGGTACCATGCCTCCAATGAGGCATTAAAGTTGAGGGAGTTCCCTAAGTCAATGATTGATCGTGTCTATATTTGGTACCACAACCTAGAGCCAGGATCAGTGACCAGTTGGGAAGAAATGACACAATGATTTTATAACAAGTATTACCAAGTCGATGAGAAGGTGACTCTGCTGTCTCTCACAATGCTCACCCAGAAGGGCAAAGAGGATGTGATAACTTATGTGAAGCGGTTTAGAGAGTGCATGCTAGAGTGTTATGAATCAGCGAAGAAGGAGAACTTAGTTTGGATTTGCATCAATGGGATAGATAGGGAGTACTGCATCTATTTAGTCACCTTCGATATCTCGACATTTTCTAATCTTATGGTGAAGACCAGGTGTTTAGTTGACCGGGTGGCTAGTCCCCGAGGAGGTCGCGTTTGGCGAGCACCGCGTCCCGTCTCCATCACGGCAGTAGCCATCGAGGATGATAATCAGTTTTGAGAGGACCCCAATGAGGATAAGGATGTCTTCATGGCGTCGGCTAACCAGCAGAAGAAGAGGTTTCAGCCGACTCCACTTCCCTTCCCTTGTAGTCACAAACAGGTTTTAGCCGTATTGAGCCAGTGGATCTGCGACAAGGTCATCAGTCTTCCACCAACATTTAAGGACAATCACAAGGACATGGTGAATGATCCCCACTTCTGCCATTTTCACCAAGGAACGAGGCACCAACTAATGGAGTGTTGGAGTCTTCTTGACCTCTTCTTGAAGAAGTTGAAATCTGGTGAGCTGGAGCTTCTAAATAAGCAGGATGTGCATGACAATCCTTTCCCGAGCCATAATGCAGGAGTGCATGTCGTCTCCTATGAGGATCGTGGTACTTTAGAGGAGCTTCAAGGCGAGGATGTGGCCTGGCTAAATGAGAAAGCTCAGGAAGGCATCCGGGATCATATGGCCCAAATGGACCACTTTATAAGGGAGTTTTTTTATAAGCTTAAACTTGATTCAGATTTCAGAGCTGAGGTGACTAAAGTGTTGATTGGGGTTGTTTGCAGGATAGGTACAGATGTTCAAGAGGATGTGCCCACTACCTCGGCAAAGTTGGACCATGATGGACAGGTAACCTACTCTAAGGCGGATAAGCTCATTAAGGGGGGCCACAATCGCCCATTGTATGTACCTGAAATCATCAATGGAGTGCACTTCAAAAGAGCATTTCTAGACAATGGTGCATCCGTCAACATCATGCTAGTCGTAGTCATGAGGAAGGTCGGGGTTAAGGAGGAGTCTGTGACCGGGAGGCCGATCGATATTTCAGGTTTCAATGGGATTAGGCAGAGGACCCTGGGTTACATTACTGCTGACCTGTAGGTAGGGGACATCCGAGGGCCCATCCCATTCCATGTCATTGAAGGGGAGCCGTCCTACTATGTTCTCTTGGGGAGGTCATGGATGCACCTTCATGGTGTAGTTTATTCCTCGTATCACCAGATTATGAAGGCCAACCGGGGCACCAACACCACCACTGTCAAGGCGACGATGAATCTTTTTTCTCTTAGTGAGGTACATTTGTCTGATGCAATATATTTCACTAACTTTTCAACTGCAGAAGATGACCTTGAGGAAAGCGAGGTACATGACACTCCACTACCTAGCTGGGAGGATATTACTAAATCTGACGACGACGACGTGATGGTGGTCATTCCCCAAAAGGAAAGCGCAAGGTTGAGAGCAGTGATAAGCTTTGTAGGAAGGTCCGCAAAACTGATGGGAGCTATGTTTATCAGTTATGACGGTGCGAGGGGCCAGACGCCCCAATACAAGAGCACGACCCCTATGACGACCATTGTCTAGCAGAGGCATCCGCTCCCATTGAGGACTCAATAAAGGAAGATGGTCAGCAGACAAGGTTAGTTGCAACATAAAAAAAGGACATTGAGGAGGTCGATTTGGCCAAAGTTGGGAACAACCCCGTATGGTATCTGTCAACCGTGACCTACCTGTTGAGCTCAATGGATGATTGGTGAGCCTATTAGAGGAGTACCAAGATGTGTTTTCTTGGAGTTATGATCAGATGCCCGGACTCGATCTGGACTTGGTTGTGCATCATCGGAATGTTGGGCCAGAAGCCGTACCGAAGAAGCAGGTTGCCCGAGTGTTTTGTACCAGAGATCGAAGGTCAGATCAAAGAGGAGGTTTAACACTTATTGCAAGCAAGATTCATCAAGCCCATTCAACACCCGATATGGTTGGCTAATGTGGTTCCAGTCTGAAAGAAGAATGGAAAGGTCCGTGTCTGCATTGACTACAGGGACATCAATAAGGCATGCCCGAAGGATGAGTTTCCATTACCAAACATCGACGCCATTGTGGATGTAACTATCTGGCATGGGATGTTTTCCTTTATGGACGATTTCAGTGGTTACAATTAGTTTAGGATGTCTGAGGAGGACGTGCCCAAAACCATTTTTCGTACTCCAATGGGGAATTTCCATTTCACCGTGATGTTGTTTGGGTTGAAGAATGCAGGTGCGACGTATCAGAGGGCCATGACCGCTGTCTTCCACGACATGATTCATGTTTCACGACATAGTGGTTAAGTCAAAACTTCCTATTGATCACCTTGACGACTTGAAAAAGGTCTTCCACAAATGCAAGCATTACCAGCTAAAGAAAAACACAACAAAGTGTGTTTTTGGCGTGACCAGAAGGAAATTTTTAGGATTTGTTGTGCATCAGAGGGGCATTAAGGTTAATGGAGACAAAACGGCAGTAATCATCGCTTTAGATCCACTACGTTCATTGAAACAACTTAGAGGATTCATTGTCAAAATCTCTTACTTGCAACGTTTCATTCTCGACCTCACTGAGCTCATGCAGTCGTTTCTACCTTTTCTGAAGAAGATTGCAATTTATGTTTGGGCTTCTAAGTGTCAACAGAGTTTTGAGGCCATCAAGAGGATCTTGGCATCACCGGAAACCATAACCGCACCCAAACGAGATGTGCCTCTTCGAATTTATGTTTCAGCAACTGACCATTCACTGGGGGCAATCCTTTCCTAGGAGGAGGATGAGCGTGAAAAGATGATTTACTATGCTAGTAAGGTCATTCGTGCTGCCGAGCTTCGGTACACTCCTGTGGAAAAATAGTGCCTTGCGTTGGTTTTCACCGTGAAGAAGTTCTGACATTATTTGTCTACGCACAGAGTGGAGCTGAGGACCAAGAGCGAGCTAGTACACTATATGGTGACTCAACCTCCTTCTAGTCAACGTTTGACCAAGTGGTTAATAGGCCTATTAGGGATCGACATTCAGTGTGTTCGACCCACAATCATCAAAGGTTAGGCTCTAGCGGATCTTTTATCTCACTCTTCTCGCACCAATGGGTCAACCAACTTGATGATGGCTGTGGCTGAGGTATGGGAGTTATCATTTGATGGAGCGTCTACTTCCCGTAATGGTAGGGCTGGTATTGTCCTCACACCAAGCGAAGGTGGTCCTCAGGTTCACCTTTTTTATCAGTTAGATTTCCCTTGCTCGAATAATGAGGCCGAGTATGCAGCACTGTTGTGGGGACTCAGAGAGGTGCAGAGGTGAGGTGTCCAAAGATTAAGGGTTAAGGGTGATTCTCAACTCATCCTTAAGTAGGTCACAGGCGAGTTTGCCATGAAGGAGGCTAATCTTGCTCCTTACCTCACCTAGGCACCGCTTTTTCTTAAGCATTTTGATTCTGTTGATTTCCTCCATGTTTCTAGGTGCAGGAACCGTTTCCACCACACTTTGGCAACCCTAGCATCAAAGATCAGACTCGATCGGGATAGCTTGTCATTGGAGGTATGGAGGTGTTCTGCCCCCTCAGTAATGGAAGGTTCTGACACGATAAAGGTTGATGATTGGCGCACCTCGATCATTAAGAGAATTACAAAGGAGGGTCATGACGGGCCATCGGCCAAAGGTTTTGTCATTATCAAAGGGGACCTTTATTTCAAAGGCCTAAGGGTGTATTGGCTCATTATGTTTCTGAGGAGAAAGGTATTACCATTCTTGAGGGGACCCACATAACAGTGTGCGGTGTGGAGAATGTCAGTCTTTATCGGAGGATCCAGCGCCGAGGTTTCTATTGGCCCGAAATGGTGGCAGCTGCCAAGGACGTGAAAAAGAATTGTGTTTTATGCTCCTGCACCCATCAAGGCAATGAGAATGCCTTTCATGCTAATTTATCTGACTGGCGAAGGCCTTATATGGACTTCCTTCAGGAGAGCAAGCTACCCGACCTCAAGATGGACGCGATAATTGTAAGGAAAAGGGTGATATGTTTCTTCCTTTATGAATGCGCACTCTATCGCAAGGGATTTTGTGGCAAGCCATTAAAGTGCATCAATTGCGAGGAGGATACCATTGTCATGACTAAGGCACATCAACGTGACCATCAGGGCGGCGCAAAGTTGTATCAGCATCTGGTTACCTGCGGGTATTACTGGTCCATAATGGAGAAAGACATTACCATTCATGTACGACGATGTGAAGCCTGTCAGAAGCATGGAAACCTTATCCATGCCTCAGCCGTTAGCCTTCATTCTTTATCTACGCCTTGGCCATTCCACACTTGGGCCTTGGATATTATTGGACCAATCACGCCAAATCCGGGGGGCATGCTTGGATTTTGGCGGCTACTAAGCTCTTCACTAAATGGGTTAAGGCCGTTCTATTAAGGAGGACTGTTGCAGCTGTTGTGGTTAGGTTTATCAAGGAGAAGATTATCTACAAGTTTTGGGTGCCACACACACTTCTATTTGACAACGGGATGCCCTTTGTGAAAAAGGACGTAGGGGCACTCTTGGACCAGTACTAGGTGTTACATCACACTTCGACACCTTAATATCCCAAAGGCAATGGACAGGCAGAGGGCGCCAACAAGACACTGATCTGGATCCTGAGCAAGATATTGCACGATAATGGCAAGGGTTGGGCTAACTAGTTACCTATGGCGCTACAGGCCTATCGCACTTCCAAGCGGTGTGCCACTGAGGAGACTCCATTCACATTAGTATATGGGATTGACATTGTTATGCCTGAAGAGTTGGTTGTACCTTCTGCGCGTTTGGCAACCTCACGTGGACTGATTGCAGTCAGCAAAGGTGATGTATTGGAAGTCTTGGATGAGAGAAGGGATGCTACATCAATAGCATCACAGAAGTATAAGGCCAGAATTGCAAGGGCTTATAATACTTTTGTAAGAGAAAGGGCCTTCATTAAGGGAAACTTAGTCCTGAAAATGGTCAACGCCATAATGAGGGGTCAAAATCCAGGGAAATTCTCACCTAAGTGGGAAGGACCTTATACTGTGACCAAGGCCTTACCTAATGGCTACTATGAGTTAATAGAGGCGGGAACTGGATTCAGGACAGCCCCCCTTAATGCCAAATGGATCAAGAGGTTCTATCCTTAAGGATACCTCACTTATCCATCTTTGACCTCGCCTTGTCGCGCCTCGTCCAAGACGTTCCTTCTTTATTCTTTATTCTCTTAGTTCTTTGCCTAAGTTAGATAGGTTCTCAGAGGAAAAGGGCCACTTCTTCACACAACCCCTTTCCTTTAACCTTTTATTTTGGTTATTTCTTTTAGTTAGTTCTTTGCAAAACAAAAAGTCATATATATGTAGGCATACATGTAAGCAAAAAGAGATATATTTTATTCAATGAAAGTTTTTATTTACAAAGGCAAATGTATTACTCTTTTTGTTTACAAGTGTTCTTAAAACAAAAATGTATAACTAAAGGTTGGGTCCTCTATCAAGGCGCGTCTTTAAAGGAGGGAAAAGTAGCCTTGAAAGTGTACTTCAATCTTTTTTTCCGTGCAAGGTTCACAAGAAAATGCACGTGCCACGACATCTTTTCCCTTATCCACTTGCATGAATAGTTGCCAGACATTGTGAAAAGGGACAAAAGAGACTGGATGTAGGCGCATTCACTTCACAATGGCCTATGGAACGGTGCATCCCAACCACCATGGAGTCGAGCCTTTTGTACAAAGTTCCAAGGAAGAGTGGCCTTAGCACCATGGTCCTACCAAGGGCCATATGGGCCACCAAATTGAAGAATCTCTTACTCATGCAGTCATTGGGACGCCCTTCAAACACATGGCGTGCAAGCCAAAGTGCTATAAAGGTAGCCAGATGATGGGGACTATTCAAAGGTGCACCTTGAGTATTGTCTTGGGGTAGGGGCCGACCTGATGAAAGATAGGTGAAAAAGTATCTGGCCCAGGTGGCGAATTTACATTTGCCCTTATTCTTCTCTGATACATTGAGGTATGAGGCATGGGTGAAGGAGGCTTCCAAAAAATCTACAGTGGCTTGACATTCAGGGGGGCTTGTGTGGGGTTTGAAATCATACTCTCCAATTAGAGGGAGATGCATCAAGGATTTCACATCCTCCAATGTTGAGGTGAACTCTCCCCAAACAGCGATGAAGGTATGAGTGTCGGTGTTCCAACAAGAAATTAAGGCTGTAATAAGGAGTTTGAGTGCTGGATGTTGACATGGCGGCTCAAATCGATGGCAGTCAGGACCGAGGAACGGCGAAGGGTTTCCACATATTCAGGTCTTGAAAAGACATGTTCACACTAGTAATCCCATTCAGAGATTGGGGTTGTGTGTCCTTCAAATTGGAGGTTTAAGTAAGGGTAGTCACCTCTCTCAATAGGGAATCGCATACTTTTGGCCAGCTTCCATTGGGTGCTCGACGTGGAGGGGGCATCGCCCTCTAACAGTACCAGTTCACCCAAAATTGCAAGGTCCAGGTGGTAATGCCGAGCCTGGTGCCACAAGAAATTGACTTCTTTGCCAAAGAAAAGGGTGTGTCGCCACTCATCGTCATTGGGGACTGTGCCGTCGTGCGCCTTTGAGGGAAGTATGACTCCTTCAGAAAGGGGGTCTTTCTTCTTCTTCTCCTTTTTGCTTTTTTTCTTCCTCTTCTTCCTTCGCTCTTCTCTTCTTCTTTTTTTCTTCTTTCTCTTTCTTCTCTTTCTTTCAATTTTACCACACTCTCTCTCTGGTTCACTCTTGCTTCAAGCTTTTTCTTTTTCTCACAGTGTATTTAGAATTTACAGGTTCTTATACTTGATGATTTTACCCCATTTTCTCAATCTAGAGACGTATTTGTAAGCCGACTCCCTGCGCCTTCCCAAACCGTGACTGCACCAATTCTAGGGAGTTGCGTCTAGCGAAGCGTCGTCATAATGGGGGCGATAAAAAGGCACATTTTTGCAGGAGACTGCCATTATTGTTTTTGTCTCACTGCTCCTTTTCATTTTCTGCGTTTTGGCACCGGTTCAATTTTTAAAGGGTTAATTTCAGTAAACCCCCCTATACTATCCAGATTAATCAACTAACCCCTTGTGTGTCCACTTTGCCCCCTATTCTATTCAATTTCATCAAATTGCCCCCTCACTTCTCAAAATGCCTAAACTACCCTCAATAGTATAAGAGGGTTTAGTGAAATTAATAGTATAAGGGGGTTTAGTGAATTATTTCGGAAAAAATAATATATACTTTTTGCAAAAAAAAAACTTTCAAAAAAAAATCATATTTTGTTCCAAAATATGAATTTTTTATTCGAAAAATATTTTTTTTTGCGAAAAAGTATATATTATGTTCCAAAATATGAAATTTTTTTTTGAAAAATATTTTTTTTGCAAAAAAGTATATATTATGTTCCAAAATATGAATTTTTTTTCGAAAAATAATTTTTTTGCAAAAAATATATATTATGTTCCAAAATATGATTTTTTTCTGAAAAATAATTTTTTGTGAAAAATATATATTATGTTCCAAAATATGATTTTTTTTTTCCGAAATTTTTATTTTTTGCGAAAAAGTGTATATTATGTTCCAAAATATGAATTTTGTTTTCGAAAAATAATATTTTGGAACAAAATGTATATATTATGTTCCAAAATATGAATTTGTTTTTCGAAAAATAATTTACGGAAAACAAATCATATTTTGGAACATAATATATATTTTTCGCAAAAAATTATTTTTCGAAAACAAAAATCATATTTTGGAACATAATATATATTTTTCGCAAAAAAAATATTTTTCGGAAAAAAAAAATCATATTTTGGAACATAATATATATTTTTTGCGAAAAAAATATTTTTCGAAAAAAAAAATCATATTTTGGAACATAATATATACTTTTTTGCAAAAACAATATTTTTTGAAAAAATAATTCATATTTTGGAACATAATATATACTTTTTCGCAAAAAAAATATTTTTCGAAAACAAAATTCATATTTTGGAACATAATATATACTTTTTCGCAAAAACATATTTCATATTTTGGAACAAAATATGATTTTTTCAAAAAGTATATATTATTTTTTCCGAAATAATTCACTAAACCCCCTTATACTATTAATTTCACTAAACCCCCTTATACTGTTGAGGGTAGTTTAGGCATTTTGAGAAGTGAGGGGGCAATTTGATGAAATTGAATAGTATAGGGGGCAAAGTGGACACACAAGGGGTTAGTTGATTAATCTGGATAGTATAGGGGGGTTTACTGAAATTAACCCATTTTTAGAAGGAAACTGTTCATTCAAAATTCTAAACTTACCCCATTATATATGTACATATTTATATATATACACGTGGATATATGTACACGTGTACAACTTAAAAAAACATTTCTTCAAAAATATATATACAAATATATATATATGTGCTATTTCAATTTATTTTATTCCTTACTTTTACTATGTTACTTACGGTGATTGCTAATCAAATCAAAAAACCCTTTTGAAAATTATTAACATATTCTCCCATGTGGTTCCCAAAACATATGTACCTACAAAGAAAATGGTTGTTTACCTTTCCTTTGTTTTTCCTTTGTTTTGTTTTACCTCCTTCTTTCTCATTTACATATTTTATTTCTCAATTTCATGTTTTCAACTTCATTTTTATCTCATTTACTTTATTTTAATTTCATTTCCTTTTCGTTTCTTCTACCTTGTCCTTGCTTATTTTCATTCCTTGTTGCCGTCTTTATCGTTCATTCGGTCATCTCTACTTTATTATTGTGTTTATCATTTTTCGTACCATATTCTAAATATACATATGTATGCTATAAATACGTATCATTATATATATAAATAGGAACAATGGGAATATAAATATTGTATATACGGGGACTGTTGTGTGCATGCAAGACCCAACATCGGGGTGGTGCCTTACATGCACAGTGGGCAAATTGTAGGCATAGGTATTATTTTAGGGTTCACTCGACTCGTAGAGGGGTCTCCTTTAGGGTACTGGGCTACTGGATAGAGCCTTGGACCCGCCTCACCGAAGTTGGTATACGGGTTAACCCAATGTGTCTGACATCGGGGCGGATTACTCGTGGTGACTTAAAGCCTTCTAAAAGTGGTCCTTTTGTGGCAGCGCAACTTGTGGAACTGAAGAGGGTCGACGATTACACTTAGGACGTGTAATAAGCCTTTTAAAATCCGAGGTTACCCCTAGTGGACGAGTGAAGTCTCGTGAAGGTTTCCAGTGATGGTACCTACAAATATCTCAGTTCTTTATAATAATGCAATCATGAGTTCACACGCAAGTTCAATTAAGTCATGATATCATATAAAAGACAACATGGATGCAAATTTTCCCACTCACTACCGAGCAATAATTATATCGAGCTTCATGTCATGAATGGTTCCTAGTAAAGTGAAAGATTTTGCTACTTTCTACTCTCAATCCGGACAACCTTCCGTGTTTTTATGAACATTCTACCATGGTATTTCAATATCTATTTTCCTACTTCATTGATCAAATTTTACCATTTTTTGTAAAAAGTTATATTTTCATCTTTCCACTTTTATCCCTTTTTGTCTTTCTAAGTCTTCGGACTTTCCAGCGAGAATTTTTAGTCCCGACCAACTGAGCTCGAGCTTCTTCGTGAGATTTATGCTCATTAGTTTTCTCCCCTTTAAACGCGAATAATGATATTGGTGATACCAAGGCCCGGTTTCTCAAATTGAATAACTACTTTGTGCATTTTATTTTCTTAACATAAAATTTTTTCAAATTTTTTCATTCCATCTTTATGAACTCTCCATCTCCCATTTTATTGTGGCAAAATTATTTTTCAACTTACATAGTCCAAGATCAACTTATTTTCCATAGTGAATGTGTGTTTGTGCGTATAGGTCAATGTCATCCTTTTCGGTTTTAATTTTACTAATCACTCACCCATGTAAAACCACATCATTTCACTTAGCTTAATATAATCATTACTCTCATAAATAGGAATATCACAACATATACTGCTCATGCGTTATAAACACAACTTAATCAAATTGTAATGCAAAACACTCATGCGTGAAAACAAAGAACTGCACCAATTTTTTTAAAATTTCATTTTTTTTCGAAAATTTTCATTTCTTCCAACTATATACCCTCACCCCCAAACTTAAATGAGACCATGTCCTCATGGTAAAAAATAATATATGCGAACGGATATAGTTACCCTTGAAACTCAATTATGGAATCAACATCGAATCACTTGATCCCCTCCCCCAAACTTGATTTGGATCACCTGTAAATATTATCAATAAAGCACAAATACCCAATCATAGCAAGAGAAAGTAAATTTTCAAAAATATCCAGAAATTCACATAAATTTTTCAAGGAATTAAAAATTTCTTTTTTTTTTGTTTTTTGTTTTTCTGATTTGGCCTTAAGGGCCTAAAATCCTATGAATTAAAAATGCAAAGATGTGGCCTTAAGGGTCTACCGTCTCTAAAAAAATGAAATTACAGAAATTAAATGACATCCTATTCTACAAACCGAGGCTAGAAACTAAGTTTCAAAGCTTAGGACCAATGTTTAACGTCATTGGCACGACATGGCCACTCAAAGGGTTATCCACCATCCTTCCTCTCTGCAACACTTTTCCTACTCATAGGACAAAATATAAGAAATAACTACATCAGTACTCTCACCTGTAGATAATTAGTACTATCCATGACATCAAATATAAAACAGTAATCACCATATAAAGTACCTCATCTGTCATGTTCTAACTTTACCCCATGTATAGACAATGTGTCCAACGGATCCTCCTTCAACACCTTATGTAATATTCCCTTCACCAATTCATCACTTTCCGTTAAACTGACAAATGCCATAAATTCCGATCCCGGATCAATCTCCTCATAATATCTCAATCTTTGCCTATGTTATCTTCTAGGGGAATGATTTCTCTAGAGAAGCTTTTCAAATATTTCTAATTTATCTCTTATCAACGCCACTAAATCTCTCACATCATAAGCTTTCTCAGATCTTCTATCTAGTACACCTTTAGACCTCAACTCAGATTCATATTGAATTGTATTCTCACTAATACTATCAAGCAAGTCTAAGAGTTCTTTTGCTGGCTTCAGGATAAATTTCCCTTGTGTTGCTGCATCTAAAAAATTCTTATGTTTATCTCCAAGTCACATGTAAAAATTCTTAGCTATATCATGCTCAGAGAACCTATGGTGGGGACACTTATACAAGATTTCACTATATCTCTCCCAAGCATCATGGAACTTCTCACCGGGCAATTTTCTAAAACTTTTAATCACATCTTGTTCCTCTAAGGTCTTTCCTATGGGATAATGTTTCTCGATGAATTCAGATTTAAGGGCTTCCCAATCGATTTTAATTGTCTTTTCTAATTTGACGTATCATCTTTTAGCTTTTTCTCTCAACGACCAAGGAAATAGATGCACTCACAAATCATTCTTAGACAGATTATCATACTTAATAGTTAAGGCAACCTCTAATAAATTATTAATATGCTGGTATGGGTCCTCTATCCTAAGGCCAAAAAATTTTGGAAGCATATTGATAACGCTTGACTTGATCTCGAAGTGCTTCGCGCCTTCTTCCTCTAGAAAATCAACATAGGAATCATACGCATCTGGTGCATAGTATCCTTTCAAAGACGTGGTTGGTGTCCTAGGTAGATTGGCTCTTTAGTCACCCATCATTTCTTCTGACTGACGATGATGCTCTTAAATAACTCGATGTTTTTGATAAAAAGTCTATTCGATCTCAGGATCAAAAGGTTCTAGTTCAATGTTGAGATCAAAATAAGATTTTCAATCGGTCATACATCAAACAAATTTATTTATTTTTACTTCACAACTATTCTAAATATTAACAGAAAATAAAGCTAAAATTATGCATGAAATTAAAATAAACTAAAACTCACCAGAGGTCCAATGACCCAACTTCTGCTCTGCCAAATCCCTTTATACTTTTCAGAGTACCTATCAATCACACAAAAATTCAACTTTTAGTACATTATAATAACACAATGTAAATAAACTACTAAAGCCAATGAACAATGCTTAGTCCCTGGCAACGGCGCCAAAAACTTGATATGCGTCAGGTGTGTACAAAATATGTGGTTAAAAAAATGACACATTATCGACGCTAGTTTTTACCCTACCCAAACGCACGTATCAATTGTAGAATAGCAAATGGCTTGAGTAAAAGATATCTATCCCATAGAGACTAAGATTGTTCACTTTAGCAATTTAAAAATACTGAATTATATTTTATGAGAATCGTTTGTTTGGGTGGTCAAAGATCAAATTATCTATTTTAACTAAAATTATCTAGAAAACAAATTAAATTGGTTGTGATTCAGATGAGAGAGAAAACTAGGGTTTTCA
>OY998240.1:27860309-27921772 GCA_963922005.1 Cornus suecica | reverse complement strand
AGCCATTTTTGTCTCGGACTGCCTCTTTGACTCTCCTATTGGATAAAAATAACACACTCTTCAGTTAATTCACCGAAGTTAGCTCCATTTCTTCCTTAAGCTCCTGAAAACATGCTTTAACACGTAAACAACATAAAAATACCAAATAATGAAATGAAAGGACTTAACAATAGTGAGTTAAGGGGTCAAAATGTCTAATATTTGACACCTAACAATGCTCCTCTTGAAACGATCTGTAAGGGGACATCATCACCACTGTCAGATGATGAGGAATTATAGGGATGGAAACCAGTTTTACCCATGGGCCACCATTCTTTTTCTTTCTCTCTTGTCTTTTGAGTTTTTCTTTTTTTTATTTTTTCTTTTCTAAGTGTTTGAGACTTGTGGTGAAAAGTGAATGAAAAACTGGTAAACGGAGGGGGTATTTATACCTAAATGAATAGACTCTTGGGTTCTTGAGGAATGCGAGGCGCTAGATCCTATATTCAAGGAGGAACCGGTTAGTGCATTCAAATATTCAGAAGTAGAAATCTTCTGCGCCGCACCCCATGGAGTTTCAGTGCAAAACAGGTCCACATCATCAAAGACGTCAGCAATGTTATCTGAAGGAACCGCTAGGCCGGGGGCATCAGGACTCCTCCTCCTTGATGATCTTGTCCTGCTTGCAATGGAACGGGACTACGACTCTGAGGAGGCACTTGGCTGCAAAAAAAGAGAAAGAAGGTTTATTTAAACATTTAAAGCTTGTATTTCTTTTCTTTCTTATATATATACATATATATGTGTAATAAAGAAAACCTCACTCAAGAGGGGGCAAAAAAATGTACTAATGACTTTACTTTAAGTACAGGATTAGGTTACTCACATGAATGGATGCACTAGGATGCCCATGAGAATGAGCTGAGGGCCATGCTTCATCTTGAACAGGTTTTCTCCTCGATAAAGTTGGACGACTCTGGGTTGAAGGATTCTGTTGTATAGGGACTTGAGGGATTGATTGATCAGGGACTACAGGGGCTTGATTTTGGGGAAGGTGTACATCAAAGGGTTCTAGGGGAATAATGCGAACTACTCTCTTTGATCTTGATCTTCGCTTTGCTGGGAACATGTCACGGGAAAACACCGGTACATCAGTAATAGCATGCTCCACGATATAACTAGGATTCCTTTTGGAAAAAGGAGTGGTAAAGTAGTACACCATCATATCGTTCTTGTCAATAACCCTGGGTTTGTTTGTACGAGCTGATGACTGAACAAAATCCTGTAGGGTATTAAGGTTCAATCTCCATAATACACCAAATGATGGTGTGATATCACTGTAACGAAGATGTGAGGGCAAATCAAAAGGACGAGGGGAACTGTTTAAAGATGGCAGGTTCTCAACAAGGAATCTTTCAGAACTAAGGGCAAAACTTAATGAGGGGGCTGATGTAGTAGGAACGCCTTGGTCAAAGCCAAACTGGTGAGCTACATGATGGGGATTGTAGCTAGCAAAAGACATGTTATCCTCAACCAGGTGAGCAATGAACATTTCTTCAAAACTAGCAGTGGTTCAAAATCAGAGTTGTAAAGACATGTTCACACCAGTAATCCCATTCAGAGGGGCAGGATTAAACATACGGGGTTCTTCACCAAAGAGGGACTGGGTAGGGAAACCATGTAGAATTGTAAATACATGTTCACACCAGTAATCCCATTAAGAGATTGGTGTTGTGTGGCCTTCAAATTGGAGGTTTGAGTAAGGGTAGTCACCCCTCTCAATGGGGAATCACATACTTTTGGCCAGATTCCACTAGGTGCTCGATGTGGAGGGGGCATCGCCCTCTAGCAGTACCGGTTCACCCAAAATTCCTGGGTCCGGGTGGTAATGGCGAGCCAAGTACCAGAAGAAGTTGACTTCTTTGCCAAAGAAAAGGGTATGTCGCCACTCATTGTCACTAGGGACTGTGCCATCGTGCACCTTTGAGGGAAGTATGACTCCTTCAGAAAGGGGGTCTTTCTTCTTCTTCTCCTTTTCGCTTTCTTTCTTCCTCTTCTTCCTTCGCTCTTCTCTTCTCTTTTTTTTTTTCTTCTTTCTCTTTCTTCTTTTTCTTTCGATTTTACCTCCCTCTCTCTTTAGTTCACTTTTGCTTCATGCTTTTTGTTTTTCTCACAGTGTATTTAGAATTTGCAGGTTCTTATACTTGATGATTTTACCCCATTTTCTCAATCTGAAGAGGTATTTGTAAGCCGACCCCCTGCGCCTTCCCCAACCGTGACTGCACCAATTCCGAGGAGTTGCTTCTAGCGAAGCATCGCCATAATGGGGGCGATGAAAAGGCACATTTTTGCAGAAGGGTGCCATTATTGTTTTTGTCTCACTGCTCCTTTTCTTTTTCTGCGTTTTGGCACCGGTTCATTTTTTAGAAGGAAAGTGTTCATTCAAAATTCTAAACTTACCCCATTATATACTTACATATTTATATATATACACGTGGGTATATGTACACGTGTACAATGTTTTTAAAAAAAGCCTTTATTCAAAAATATATATACAAATATATATATATGTACTATTTCAATTTATTTTATTCCTTACTTTTAACATGTTACTTATGATGATTGCTAATCAAATCAAAAAACCCTTTTGAAAATTACTACCATATCCTCCCATGTGGTTCCCAAAACATATGTATCTACAAAGAAAATGGTTGTTTACCTTTCCTTTATTTTTGCTTTGTTTTGTTTTACCTCCTTCTTTCTCATTTACATATTTTATTTCTCAATTTCACATTTTCAAACTTCATTTTTATCTCATTTACTTTCTTTTAATTTCATTTCCTTTTTGTTTCTTTTACCTTGTCCTTGCTTATTTTCATTCCTTGTTGCCGTCTTTACCGTTCATTCGGTCATCTCTACATTATTATTGTGTTTATCATTTTTTGTACCATATTCTCAATATACATATGTATGTTATAAATACATACCCTTATATATATAAATAGGGATAATGGGAATATAAATATTGTATATACGGTGCATGTTGTGTGCATGCAATACCCAACATTGGAGTGGTACCTTACATGTACATTGGGTAAAATTGTAGGCATAGGTATTATTTTAGGATGCACTCAACTCATAGAGGGGTCTCCTTTAGGGTACTGGGCTACTAGGTAGAGCCTTGGACCCGCCCCACCGAAGTTGGTATACGGGTTAACCCAATGTGTCCGACATCGGGGTGGATTACTCGTGGTGACTCAAAGCCTTCTAAAGGTGATCCTTTTGTGGTAGCGCAACTTGTGGAACTGAAGAGCGTACACGAGAGTAGTACCTCCATGGTCTACGGGTCCAGATGATGTAGTAATATCCCAGGGGCGTTTATCACCATTTTTGCAGAGCTCTAGCAGTATATGCATGTACTGCGAAGGCTATTTGGGAGTGATCCATTGCACGACTGATTCGGTTTTGGCCATAGATGTTGTGTAGCCGTGAAACGTGGACAACGCGACAACATCCTCACATTTTGAAGGGATTGTAAAGAGCATGTGACATGGAGGTTATAGGTGTAGTTTAGTCATAATAAAAGCCCATAATGTGAATTCCACCCATTATTCTTAATGTGGAAGGAACTTTCTGTTGGCTTTGAAATTTACTTTCGGCAAACAATTCCAAAATTGATGATAACAAACCATTGAAGAGTGTTTGATACTAATGAATTATCGAGTTTATATTTTCATCAAAAGACAGGTGAACGACTCAGAAATCAAACTCGAAAAGGAAACTACTCGAAAAACAAGCTCGGAAAGAAAGTTTGATTTAAAGCGAAAAGTTGTGAAAGAAATTGAAGCGAAAAAGGAAAATCAATTAAACGGCAAAAGCGAAAGTCGAAGACTCAAGACTCGGGGTAGATAGGTCGGGGAGCGATCATTGTAACAAGGTAATTTTATGTGTCGATTTTATCGTATAAGCTCAAGTATAAAATGAATCGAACTCAAATGAAATGAAAAACGCTTTACCAAACTTAAACGGAAAGAAAAATATTTTTATTAAATGTTTTTCTTGTTATAGTCGACTAGAATCACCCTGTGTATTTTCTAGTAGTCGACTATTTCAACCAGTAGCTATTGGTTTTTCATCCACATCAAAAGATTCGACTAAAACAAGCTTGAGTCGACTAGACTACTCATTGTAGTCGACTAGAACTTATTCTAGTCGACTAGATGGTCCAAAGTAGTCGACTAGAACTCAATCTAGTCGACTAGATGGACCATTGTAGTCGACTACAATGAAGAAGTAGTCGACTAGAAGATTGCTTAAAATCTGCAGATTTTCAGAAAACAATTCCCATGTTTTGTGGATCGTGTTTAATGGTATTCAAACGGCTCTTGTCTTTCAATTACAATATTCATTCTTCAAAACCCTAATGTATTGATATATATAGAATGATATGTGTTCATTGTAGACTAAGAGATTGAAAAACAAAAGAGAAAGAAAAGAAAGAAAAGCTCTCAAAATTCTGCAGAAATTTTCTCTACAAAAGCCATTGAAACCAAGCTTTGAAAATCTGATTTTCTCCAAGTTTCTTTGAAAATCAAAACCTCTAGAATCTCTTCTTATTCTCCAAATATCATTCATTGATTATATCCTTTGAGAATACATTTCTAGAGCTATTGTAAAATCACCAAAAACACTTGAGCTTATATTGATTTATCTTCCATAAAAACCTTTGGGTTTTGACTGTTTTTGTTCTTGAGTGATTTTATTGATTACATACGAATTTGTAATCTCGGACAAGTGAAGTCCACCGATTGTTCAAGAGAGGGTTGTTCTCTTGATTGAGAGACAAGCTCGAGAGGCTTGTGTTGTAAAGGTTTGCCATTCCACCTGTGAAGGAAGGGCCATAGTGAAAGGATCGGGAAAAGTCTCAATAAGGGGTTCTTGAGCCGAGGAGTAGGAGTTACCGAACCTCGAAAAAATCACGGTGTCAATCTCTCTATCTCTTTATCTTTACATAAGTATTTTGCATGCTATATTTGCTTGAATATCTTGTATGCTAATTTGTCTTGAAATTAATTATTATAAAAGTTTAAATTGAATCATCCACTTGCTTATTGAGAAATTGATTTTTGATTATAGTGTGTTCCATGTTCGAAAAGAGTTAGACTTATTTTTGAACACCCTATTCACCCCCCCCCCCCCCCCTCTAGGGTTAATTAGTGACTAACACTTTCCTTATTTTCCCACATTATGGCCCTCATCACTTAATAGAGATATGTAAAGCATTGGTAGGACTTGGGGATCACTTCAATTAGGGCAACATTCTGAGCAAATGACCTATAAATAGAAAGAAATAATGCATGCCTAGTGATCCCAACTTCATTCTCATTCTTTTCCTTTCTTGGAGGCCACTCCTTCAAGATGGCGACTACCTTTCTTCTTCTACTATTTTTTTTTCTCTTTCTTCTTCCTCTGGGAGGGCTTCGGCCATAGGGGGATTGATTTCTTACCTTCACCACATCTTACCCTTCTTCTCCATCGACTCCCTCTTCTTTTTTTGATTGGAGCCAAATATCATATATTTAAGACTCATAATTATACATTATTATGTCTATGAGTATCGTTACATTGATGTTTTTATACGGTTTTTGTGTTTTAAGATATTTCAGGTGATGATATGTAAAATGAGTTTAATTCGATGAATTAACTGGATCTGTGATTCGAGATTGTTCGAAAGCCAAAACCATGAATAAAAGACTATAAAAGACCAAAAACAAGTCAATGATACAAAATGACTAAAGAAGAATAATGCTGAGAAGAGAAACGGAGCAAAGAGGATGAAGTACAAAATTCAAGGTGAAGAACTACTAAGTACTCAGTAGAGTGCGAAAGTCCGCGCACTTGTGCGGAGGAAGGAAAAAGTGACCGAGAGTTTTGCGCACTTGCGCTCATTTTCGCGAAACCTGGAAGCTATCGAGTACTCGGTAGAAACTTCACCGAGTACTCGGTAAACCCTAATGTGGCCAATAAATTCAGCAATTTGTATACACATCTGGGGGACCCATTTCGACCCAAATCAACATGGAATGATCTCTAGGCTATTTTAGATACAATATTAACTATATATGAGACAATATTAACTATATATGAGGAGATTATATACCATTCTTCAATATATATCACAAGATACATTCCTGACTTAATCGTGAAATAATCAGATTATCAAATAAAGAGGCCTCTTTTTCTATAAAAAAGAGGGGTCTCCCCTACAGCAAAAGGGGGTTGTTGGAGCTTTGTCCTGGTGTTATATTGGAGTTTAGAGAATAATATCAACCATGGAGGGAGCGTCTATATCAACAATGCAAACAACCGCCACCATGAGTAACTTACCGGTATCTAGGGTTTTTAACAGAACCCTAGCCAAGTAATGTAGACTCTTTCTTATTTTTATTGTATAAGGGGAAAACTAAAGGACACGTATGTGATGATTGTGTAGATGAGTGATTACGTTTGATTTTATATAAGATTCTACGTTTATTCTATGTCTTATCTTAGTTTGAATGAATGTTTTATCTTACACAATCATGGTTATTCAATATGGGCTAGAACTAAGATGTTTAACTCATAATTTTCTACACAATAGTGGTTATTAACATGTAATATGGATTTAGACAGACCATGCTTGAAAGGGATAATTTGTGACGTGTTTTTAATATATGTTAGTAAGAGTAATTTAGAATAGATGCATGTATTAGTTATGCTTGATTTGAGATGGCTTGTGCCAATGATGGATGAATTGTTCCTTTTTTTAGGATTAGGGTTTTCCAATGTTTGCGACCCTATATCTGATTCACATATGATGGACCGCCCTTTACAATTAAACTCAGATGTTTATTAGTTATAGAAAATAAAACAAACAAACTATCCTTAATAATTTAGTTAGAAGTAATTATAAATGAGTTGAAGAATCATTAGTCTATGTGGATTTGATATACTTTATCTCATTGGTACTATACTATAATTGATTTGTGCACTTGCGATAGGGAAAACTAGGTCATCTATAAGGGTTTATTTGTACACATCATTATTATTATCATTATTTATTATCCCTTCCTAGTAGGTCAAACCAATCGAGGTTTGGCCACCAATCACCTTTCCCTTGGTCTTTAGCTACTTTGGGGGTTATTTCATTTTGGGGATTTTAGCTCTACTAGTGCTCACTACCCACTCTCTAGATGTGATGAGGCTACACTATTTGCTCTTCTCCACCTTCTTTTTCTTCTCTCCTCACCCTCTTTGCTTGAGATTTCGACCGTGGATTTTGACTCATATGTTCTGACTTGCTAGTGGAGCATTCTCTCCGGGTTTTCTCTCATTTTATAGCTTTTTTCACCCACAAATATAAAATTCTGTGTCATGAATAACTACGATCACAGATCTATACAATCATCATGGATGTGGTCTTCAGTTTCCCCTCGTTACAATTGAAACAAATAAAATAAACGACACTACTTGGCTAGGGTTTTGCTAGAAAACCCTAGATACCGGTTTAGTTGTTCATGGTGGAAGGAGACTGCATCGCTGATGTAGAAACGCCCTCCATGATCTTCTTCTCCAGATCTCTAGGTCTTAAATGGCTCCCTTCTTTGAAAGATGCAATCTCCAGAGATAGTGTTCTGGAAATTATGTAAATTCAAAGCTCCTTATATTTGATCCAGACCTTGGTATTTATAAAATTGATTGGGAAGAGTTCTGCTTGGATTAGACTTGTCTCACCAGGAGTAGGATTCCTCTTTGATGTGTTTATCCTTAATTCTGAGCCAAACCCTTCAATCTGATGTATAATATACCATATACACGTGCTTAGAGGTATTGGAGTTGAAGATATGTCAAAAGAGTTCAATTCGGACCGGGACTCAAATTCCCAACTAGCCTTAACGCTTGGCCCCTACGCTTAAGCATAGCTTAGTCATAGGCCAAAAGTCATGTGCGTAGCTTGAGCGTAGTTTTTTTTTTTTATGTTTCTTGCTACTTTTAGCTATTGTAAGCGTAGCAAAATACTTGAAATCACTTTTCTTGTTTATTGTTCCGTTAGATCCCCCTCGACTCCATAGGTATGTTTTTCGAAGTTTCGACTCTGAAAAATATCGTTTTTGCCCTCAGGGAGACATTTTTTGCTTGAAAACTCATCTTTTGCTCTTTTTGTGGATGACAAGCATGTCTTTGGTTAATTCATCAAAGTTAGCTCATTTTTTCATTAAGCTCCTGAAACTCGCTTAAACATGCACACCGCATAAAAATACCAAAAATGGAATGATAAGACGTAACAATAGTGAGTTAGGGGCCTAGAATGTACAACATTCGGCACATATCATTATGTGTGGATGTGTATCATTGTTATTCCTTATATGTAGGGTCGTGTTAATAGTAAGACAATTTAGGCAACTTCCTAAGGCCTCGCCTAATAAGAAAGGCCCCAATAAGAATATTAGTGTTTATATATATATATATATATAAATAATTATATAAATTTGTTTTTTTTTCTAAGATTTCATCCAATAAGAAAGTTGGTGTTTAAAAAATATTTCTATCATAATTCAATATAATTACTTTCTATATATAATTATCTTTGACTTTTTTAAAACGTATCTCTTTTATATCATATTCATTCTCTTAGTCTTGATTTACAATCTCTCTTCTTCATTGAAATCACTATTCAATAAAATTATCAAGTTCACTCTATCCAATTCTCTTGAATGCAACTTCAGAGGCTTTGGTCATTGTACTACGAAATCATATTTTATTGTTTTATACTTCAATTTATTTTTTAATGCATTAATATTTTTATTCTAGAGTTCTTTATTTTATTTTTGATTTGGGATTAATTAATTTTATTCATTTGCTTGATTATGTCGACTAGAAAGTATTGATCCGGATACGTAAAACTTAAAAAGAAAAGAAGAATAAATAAATAAATTGAATCTTAAAAATGTGCTATTAATAAATTTGTTACAAGTAATAATTAAAATATAACAAATAACTTAAGCGAAAATTCAACAAATAAACAAACAAGACCCCTTTTATACGTTTTGCCTAAGGCCTCCAATTTCATTGAGACGACCCTGCCTATATGCATGCGTGATAAGATTTCCTGGCATAAATTTAGATGAGACCAGAAAAGTGGCAAATAAATTCAAAATATTAGTCCTATTATAAATAAAGATGGTAAAATGAAAAAGAACATAATTATAATTAAGAAAAAACATATTAAGATAAACGCGGATAATCGCTAAGATCGCTCTACAAGAATGAAGAAGCATCAATATAGGGGGCAAAAGTTAAAAAAATAAAAAAAATTACATTAGGCATTTACAAACTTTTATGCAAAAGCCAAACAAAGCATAAGCCACATATCAACAAATTACATCAAACTACTAAAGGTTTGATTACAAAGCACAAAAAAATGAAATAATCATAAGGGTAAATTACACTTTAACCCTCTCTAGTTTGGACTATTATACTTTAACCCTCTCTAGTTTGGACTATTATACTTTAACCCTCTCTAGTTTGGACTATTACACTTTAACTCTCTCTAGTTTGGACTATTACAGTTTGACTCCCTCTAGTTTGGATATTGGTTACACTTTCCTCCCTTCCTCAAACTTGCGGCACAATCAACGCCGGTCAATGATGATGTCATCTTATTTTTAGAGGTGAAATAACTATTGCCCTTCAAATCATGTAAAGACCTATTTGTCCGTCCATAAAGAAATAAAAGGGCATTCCCCCCCCCCCCCCCCCCCGCCCATTTAAATTTTCTATGGACAAAAATGCCCTTATGGGTCTTCTTCTTGCTCTATGTAATCATCCCTCTTTATCTTCTCAAATAATTTTATTCCAAGGTCAATGGTTTCAAAAGCTCAATCATCCACTAACCTACCATGAACACCTCTCCCACCACCGGCCTCATCATATCCAATACTGAAACCTTCCGTTCATTCCTCGGCTCCGCCTCCAACGACCCAAATTTATATGTAAAAATAATCTTCAACACCCTAAAAGATGGAATCCATATATATAAATCCAAGCCAAACTCCATTTCCATAGCATGCTCATGAACATTCCTACCAAAATCAACATCCATGCTCACATGCAGATACACACATATATACATCACACACACACACACACATATATATATAGGTTAGGTTTACTAAGGGTATATTAGTGAAAATAATATATAATTTGTTACCTTTGGAAATCAAAACAAGATTAGTGTCAATCAATTTTTTTTAGCATGCCCCAATTTTTTTTTTAAAAAAGAATGGAAGTGAAATCCTCAGGACCGAAAAACTTGTAAGGTTTCATATAAAAAAGCATTGTTTTCAATCTATGAAACACGAACACAGGCACAAACACAAGACACATGTATAATGATAGAGACAGTGTGACACTGCAAATATAGAAGAAGAAAAAAAGATATGACGCGACACAGACACATCAAGAAATAATAACATAATAATTATTATTAAATATTTAAATAAAAATATTTTAATTGTATTATTCACATATTCATAAAATTCAGCCATTTTAATATTAAAGTTTGTATTTTAATTTATTCAAACAACATTTATTGACTTTTAGAGTACAAGAGACGTATTGAAATCATGGTTGACAAAATCGCGATCCTAACTCGTAAAATATCACGACTCTATTACGATTCTACATGATTTTATATGATTTTACTACGATTCTACTCACATGTGTTTTGGAATTTTTTTGACTTAATTAATGGTTTGAGGGATAGGTTCGTCATATAAAAGGCCAAAAATCTTGATGTTTTTATTCATATTTTATGTTTCGAGTATATGTTTGTTGTACTACAAATATATCATTATGTAAGAAATCAAACACAATTATTTTTTAATAATTAGGTGGAAGATTTTACTTACGATTCAACGGATCCCCAACGATCCTACTTAGGCTCCCAATTTCAACAACCTTGATTGAGATTAAGTAAATTATGCAAAACTAACAATTGGACCTGAGGTGTTAGACAAACCTAGGGGTGCACACGGTTCAGTTTGATTCGGTTTCGACCGAAACCGAAACCGAACCGATATTTTCAGTTTCTTAAAAATGAGAACCGAAACTGAACCGTTAATACAAGAAATAGAACCAAACCATACCATTTTTTTTGGTTCAGTTTCGGTTTCTACTATCTTTTTTTTTAAAAAAAGGTAAAGATAATTTGTATTAGAATGAATAGGCCCAAGGCCTAACCACATTATATAATGAATAAAATCGAATCAAGTTGCACCAATAACATCAACTTATCAACTTTCCAACCACAGAACCAACAATAATAGAGTACATAAACAATCCCACATGCACCAAACCACAAGCAGAAACAGTATAAACAATCTCATAACAGAAGTACCAACAACAACATACCACAATATCAGCAGTCTCATAATACTAGCCCTTAGTCCTTAGTGTGGTTGATATAACTTTTGTATTATATACATATATCACTTATATAAGTTATAATTTTTAAATTATATTTATATATAAGTATAAATATTATACTACATAAAAATATATATATATATATAAAATAAAAATCGGTTTGGTTCGGTTCGGTTTGGTTCGATTTTAGGTGATTGGAAATCGAAATCGAACCTAAAAAATCGGTTTTTGAATTTTGAGAACCGTAACTGTAATAGCCAAAAATTATATGGCCCAATAAAGATGGGCCATAGGCAGGGACCGATGGGCCTGGCCCACAGAAGTCTCTAGAAAATAAGTGATCCATAAGTTAGGGATTAGTCTCATATATGGAAGATAGAGCCCAAGAAAGAAATGAGTTTATCAAATCTCATGATTTAAGGGATCGATAAAATTGGGTAGACGGGTCAGAATCGTGTATAAATACATGGCCAAAGGATGAATAAAGCATTCCATTTTTACCTAATTCGTTGTGTATTTTTCTGCATCTACACAATTGGCGCCGTATGTGGGAAGTAGTTCTTGAAATCTTTTTCAAAACGCTTCCCACTCTCTACTAAGAGTTTAGATTGTCATCATCCATGACAGTTATCACCCGGTCGCAACAATCCGAATTACCTCTGAACGAAGGTCAACCTTCTCAATCCGAAGATCCGATCAGCCAGGTCTTGGAGGATAGGACTGCCCAGTTGGAGAGGCAGAACGCCGAGTTGGTGGCAAAACTGGCCCTGTTGTAAAACCCTCGAGAAGCCCAGAATGGCGATCAATCCAACCAGTAGGAGCGATCTGTGGGCACCAATCGGAAGGGGACAACCACCACGCAAAGTCCAACAACGATCGGAAGGAGCACGCAGAGTCATCCCTATAGGTGCTCGGGCTGCACAATCCCGAGGAAATTCTGACCATGAAAAAAATTGAGGAAATTATAATCAGATTCCAAAGGGAGGTGCTTAAGGATCTAAAGATTTAGACCCCCAATGATCTGGACTCTGAGGCATCCATCAATGTCGTGCAGACATCATTCACACTAGCAATCACCAGCGTGTCCTACTCGGAAAGGTTCAGGCTACCGAAGTTTACCCTATTTGATGGTACAAAAGATTAGACGGAACATATCTACCATGTTCATACAAAGATGAACGTCTACAATGAAAACGAAGCCTTAGTTTGCAAAGTCTTTCCTACCAGCTTGACCAAAGCAGCCCTGCTATGGTTCAGGAAACAACTAGCCCAATCTATTGAAAGTTGGCTCAGATTTTGCGAGTTGTTCATTGCCCAGTACTTCGGCAATAAAAGACAAAAAAAAGATCATTTCCAGTCTATTTACCATGATCCAGGAAAAAGGTGAATCCCTGAAGAGCTTTGTCTCACGATTCAATATCGAGATGTCCTTAATTGACAATTGTGATCATCACTCAGCCATCGAGGCCTTCAGGATGGCCTTGATTCCTATAACTAAGTTCCACCAGTCTTTGGTTAAGAGGCCACCAGTAGACATCGGAGAACTCAATTCCAGGGCACAAGGGAATCTCTGGATAGAAGAAGAACTGTTCATACGCCAAAGAAGGGCAACCTTTACAAGTGTAGAGGCAAGAGCATCCGAACCGAAAGTTAAAGATCGGGTGCCAGATCGGAAGTGGCCAAGCGCTCCTCCTGCACCCTCCCAAGTCCTAGAGAAACGCCAGAGGTTCGAGGACAAGATCACTCCATTAAAGGTTAACCTAGCCAAGCTATATCAGGCGACTAAGGGTAAAGGTTCTTCTGATCGCCACCACCTATCAGACAACCAATGGAACAAAGGGACATGTCGAGGCACTGTGCCTTCCATGGCAAGTGGGCACCATGCCAACGAGTGCAGAAGCCTCAAGAGACAAATAGAAGCCATGTTAACAAAGGGAGAATTGATCGAATACGTTGCCAAGGAGGGCACCCGATCAGATCAAACCTCACATACGCTAGTAAAGGGGACAACGGGTCAGTCTATAAAAGTCATTCACATGGTTCACGGAGGACCAAGCCGATCAGAAGTGGAAGAAGCCCTTAGATCCCAGATGCGTCAAGCCTAGAGACTGCGAAGGGTTGGGGAAATCAGCGAGTTCAGAAACCCGAGGGAGGATGCCCGGATAACTTTCTCTTATACAAATTTATGGAACATTCAATCATTGCATGACGATCCCTTGGTGGTCTCACTCATGGTCTCGAACTGCTTCATCAAGAGAGTAATGATTGACCCAGGGAGCAGCGCCAACATAATCACTAAGTGGACTTTTGAGAAGCTGGAGATTAACCCCCAGGAGATAGTCCCTTCCAGAAGCCCGATAGCTGGATTCGATGGCAGAAGAGTGGAACCAGTGGGTGAGATCCAACTTCCAGTAATGGCAGCAAGGCGCATGCTCAGAGAAACTTTTGTGGTGGTAGATGTCAAACTCTCATATAATCTCCTCATGGGCAAATGTTGGATCCATCGGATGCATGGAGTTCCTTCCACCCTGCATCAAGTCATGCGATGCGTTGATCCGAACGAAATTGATGTGATTGACATCAGGGGAGATCAGGTGGTAGCCAAAGAATGTTACACTATCACCCTGAAAGGCCTGAGGAAAAGGACAAAATCAGAATGAGATTCATAATCCAAGGTAGTACCTGATGATCAATAGCAATTACAGGACGAGGGTGCGGGATCATCCATAGCAGCTGAACCTTTGCTAGAAGTTCAGATTTGCCCCGATCACCCTAAAAGGACGACTTACATTGGTTCTCGCCTCAATACCCAAAAAAAGGAATAATTGGAGGCCCTCCTACGCTCCAATGCTGACGTATTCGCTTGGGGCCACATGGATATGCCCGACATCGATCCTTCAGTGGCCCAGCATTCCCTCAACGTGGACCCCGACGCGATACCCGTTAGGCAGAAGTAGAGACGCATGGGGGCCCATCGAAACCATATTATAATTAAAGATGTTGATCGACTTCTCCAAGTCGGATTCATTAAAGAGGTGCAATACCCTTCTTAGTTGGCAAACGTGGTTGTGGTCCAGAAGAAGAATGGGAAATGGAGGGTGTGCGTGGACTTCACTGATCTGAACAAAGCATGCCCGAAGGATTGTTTCCCCTTACCAAAGATCGATCAAATGGTGGATGCCACCGCGAGATTCGAGCGCTTGAGTTTTCTTAACGCATACTCTGGGTATAACTAAATATGAATCAACCCAGATGACGGGGAAAAGATTACATTCATCACTGAATCAAGTACATATTGTTATACAGTCATACATTTCGGACTAAAAAATACAGGTGCAGCCTTTCAGAGGTTGGTTAGCAAAGTTTTTCCAGGCATGATGGGATCTACCATAAAAGCCTACATTGATGAAACGGTGGTCAAAATCAAGGCGAAAAGTGACCACCTAGTTGATCTGCAGTAGGCGTTTGACACCCTTAAAAAGTACAAGATAAAGCTCAACCCATCCAAATGTTCCTTCAGAGTGTCCTCGGGCCAGTTCTTGGGACACATAGTTGATCGGACGGGAATACAGACGAGCCCAGCACAAGTTAGAGCTCTCATAGAAATGGGAGACCCAAAGTCCCGGAAGGAGATCCAAGTACTAACCAGGAGAGTGGCAGCCCTCAGCCATTTTATCTCTCGCTTAACTGATCGATGCCAACCTTTTCTTCATTTTATAAAGGCAGCAAAATGAGAGGTCTGGGGGCTGGAATAATCAGAAGCTTTAAAAAAGCTTAAGAGCTACATGACAAAGCTTCCCATACTGGAAACCCTGGAAGCAGATGAGTCATTGCACTTATATCTTGCCATATTTGTAACATCTACAAGTGCCGCTCTGGTCAAGGAGGGCAAGGGGTACTAGATGCCGGTCTTCTACACCAGCAATGCCTTTGCTAATGCAGAAACCCGTTATTCGAAACATGAAAAACTGGTACTATCACTGATCAATGCAAAATGACATCTACGGCATTACTTTGAAGCCCATCCGATCATGGTACCAACCACAATCCTGATCAGATCCATAATGGAGAAGCCCGAATTGTTAAGGAGAGTATCCAAATGGGCAATAGAATTGGGAATCTATGACATAACCTATGTCCCCCGAACGGCCATTAAAGGATAAGTGGTAGCTGACTTTCTGTTAGAAACATAAACTACATACTCTCCCTAAGAAAATAAACCAGGTTTATAGGTAATATTCGTGGACGGGTCGTCAAATGTCAACGGAGCAGGGATATGTATAGAGCTCGTAACACCCGATGGAACTAAAATTCAACGGTCCGTTCGATTGAAGTTTCTAGCCTCCAAAAATGAAGCCAAGTATGAGGCCCTTCTAGCAGGAATTTGATTGGCCCGAAGCCTGCAAATACAGAAAGCAGAGATACGAAGTGATTCCCAATTGGTCGTACGACAGTTGAATTGGGGAGTATGACACCTGATAGCCTAAAATGGAAGCATATAGGGATTTGGTACTAAAAGAGACTGAGGAATTCCAGTAGTTAACCTTTGAACAGATCCCTAGAGGGGACAATGTCATGGCAGATCGTTTGGCTAACCAGGCCTCTACAGTAGGGGAAAGTATGACTCAAACAGCACCAGTGGACTTCATCGTCCGATCAAGCTTGGAGCCCTCCGAGGACGCCATGGTCATTCCATGGGAGCCAAGCTAGATGGACCCCATAGTAGACTATTTGAGGACGGGTGAGTTTCCTAAGTCAAAACCAGAGGCCCGGAAGATAAGAATGAAAGCCCCAAGATACGCTCTATACAACGGCCAACTTTACCGCAAGTCATTCTCCGGGTCATACTTGAGATGTGTCACACCCTCCGAAGCTTCTGCAGTCATGGAAGAAATACATACTGGATCGTGTGGCAATCATTCCGGGGGAAGGTCTTTAGCCCATAAAGTCCTCACCTGGGGATACTTTGGGCCTTATCTGTTAAGAGATGTTGAGGTATACACCCAACGCTGTAAAAAGTGCCAATTTCATGGTGATGTCATTCATCCACCTCCTGAACTATTGAATCCAACAATTATCCGTCACCCCTTTTCCTGGTGGGGAATGGATATTGTGTGTTCTTTCCCGCAAGCCATACGATCTACTACACATATCATTTTGGCTACGGATTACTTTACCAAATGGGTGGAAGCTGAGGCATACTCAACTATCAAAAGTAGCCACATTATCAAGTTCATCTGGAGTCACATCATTTGTAGATTCGGTCTACCCTGAACTATAATGATGGATAATGGCACCAACCTGGATAACAGGAAAGTTCAAGCATTCCTGGTAAAACATGGGATCAATCAGAACACTTCTTCAATTGGTTACCCACAGGGAAATGGACAGGCCAAAAGGACAAACGACCAATTTTTGATACACTTAGAAAAAATCTCAAAGCAGCAAAAGAAGCTTGGTTGGAAAAATTACCCTAGGTCTTATGGTCCTATTAAACCACTCCAAGGCAACCAAAGGGAGAGACCCCATTCGCCATGGCCTATGGGGCTGAAGTCGTTATCCCAATCGAATTGAAGGTGTTTACGCTAAAAAGTTAGGCATGTGAAAAACGTCCAAACAATCAGCACCTGGACCATGATTTGGACCTACTGGAAGAAAGAAGGGAAGTCGCGGGGATAAGACTGGCTGCCTACCAGCAACAAGTCAGGGCCCGATTTAATCAGAAGGTTAAAAGAAGAGAGTTCCAGGTAGGCGATATGGTGCTTAGAAGAAAATTTAGGATTATTGGCAAGTTATGGGAGATATAGGAAGGACCTTATATAATAATTGAGGTCATCGGTTGCGGTACCTATCGGGTACTGAAGAACGAGACAAGCCGAATCGAGCCCAACTCTCAGAAAGCTTACCGTTTGAAAAGGTATTATCCTTAGGTAGTTTTCCCTTAAACAGTAAAATGACACTGTGTCTTACACATGACACTTCTGCTGATTATAATAAAGCATCTGTGCCCGATTTTTGGCACCTCTGTTACATGTTTCTCAAGTTTTTGAATAAAATATCACATTCTATATGAGTGATCATACCCTGTGAAGATGCCATATTAATATAAAAAAATTTCCTAAATGTTGAGTTCAAACCTGATTTGAACTAACCAGAGGACATCAACGAGTCTCAGGGGCCAGATGCCCGAAGACTCCATATTAATATAAAATTTTTCCTAAGGGTTGAGTTCAAACCTGATTTTAACTAACTAGAGGACATCAACGAGTCTTAGGGGCCAGATGCCCGAAGACTCCATATTAATATAAAACTTTTCCTAAGTGTTGAGTTCAAACCTGATTTGAACTAACCAGAGGACATAAACGAGTCTCAGGGGCCAGATGTCCGAAGACTCCATATTAATATAAAACATTTCGTAAATGTTGAGTTCAAACCTGATTTGAACTAACCAGAGGACATAAACGAGTCTCAGGGGCCAGATGCCCGAAGACTCCATATTAATAGAAAAGTTTCCTAAGTATTGAGTTCAAACCTAATTTGAACTAACCTGGGGACATAAACAAGTCTCAGGGGCCAAATGCCCGAAGACTCCATATTAATAGAAAAATTTCCTAAGTATTAGGTTCAAACCTGATTTGAACTAACCAGAAGACATCAAAGAGTCTCAGGGGCCAGATGCCCGAAGACTCCATACTAAAATAAAAATTTTCCTAAGTGTTAAGTTCAAAAATGTTTATCTTGGGCTAATCAATAGGTAACCGAAGTAACAAGAACGGAATGCCACAAGAAATTGGGAAAATCCTTTTATTAATATAAATAGAAAATACAAAAATAACCCTTCTGAAGGGTAATACAGAATGAAGTAGAGAAAATCTAAGTCCTATTTCAACTCAGGGGAAAAACTAGTCTTCTCCCTTCAGAAAGGCAGCAAACCACTTCTCATTCTCAAAGGTCGGTGGGTCTTGATAAGGAAGAGGCACCCCCATAAAAGCATTAAACTCCTCAACAGTCTTAAACTCCCGATCAACCAGGGGAATCTGCTCTATCTCGTGCCTATCCCGTCACATCCTGATCGATCGAACGTCACAAATAGTGACGTACCATCTGTGCATGTCCAGACCACCCAAACGGAACATCTCTACCTTGGATCGCTCAAGAGCCAGAAGATTATTTGACCCCACCTTTTCGGCAGCTATCTTTTGGTAGGTTGTCTTTTCCTCTGCTAGTTCAGCAACTAGGGCCCTCTTCTCAGCCTCTCCGCTCTCCAAAAGGCTTTTGTGCTCAGATACACTCTGATAAAGACCATCCGTCTCATTGGCCAAAGTGATACGATGCTCATTATTCTACTATAGTTGAGCCTGCATCTTGGCCATTTCCCGGACATCGGACTCCAAGGCATGATTGTAGGTCTGGATCCCATAAAGGAGCTACACAAATAGGGAAAAGGGTGCATATTAGTACAAAACGAAGTAAAAGAATAAGCTAAGGTACAAAAGAAAAAAAATTCGAAGTGCCAACCTCCATGGCCATCGAAGAGCCTTTATGAAAAAGCTCAGTACTGAAAATATTCGACTGAGCAGCCCTGTCAGCAGGAGTCCAGACTCTTTTTGCCATAGCCCGAAGGGCATCTGACTGACAGATAGTAAGATGGTCAGCACAGACAGGAGAGCCATCCGGAAGGAGAAACTTTGGCTCCCAGGGAATTGCAGTGCGGGGAGTGTCCAGAGCCTGAGGAGTATCGCTCGTTGAGGCATCAGTAGTCTGGGTCCTGGGTCTTTTATTGGCCGCTCCACCACCCATACCAGATCGCGACCTGGTGGTTACAGCATTTACAGGAGGAGGCTGAGGTGGATCTGAAGGACTTTGTGCAGCCGGAGGTACCTGAAGTGTTGGGGGTGCTGTCGAGAGTGGTATGGCATCAACCACATTAGATCCTTCAGGAACCTGAATACGTCTGGCAGAAAGGGGCCTGAGGGGTAAATCCATCCTGTCAACAGCAACGCCCAAATTAGAAATCATCTCCAGATTGGCCTTACTCAGAAGAGTAGTGGAAGATCGAACGTTGCTCCAGATCTTGGCCTTCAAAAGTGCAAAAAATTCTTTTATAAGGGATAAGGGTATTTCTCTATCCTCATAGCCGAGAAATCTATACGCATACTCTCCCCGATGCAAGTCACGGAACTCACAGAAACACGTAGCTTTGTGGAGGGGACGGTAAACGGGCAATCGGATAGGGACGAAGATTCTAGGGATCGGGAATGTCAAAGAGAATGGGTAAAACCAGTTGCCACTAACAATTACCATTCTCTCCTTCCATCCTTTATCATATTTTTTCGTATCAGAGCATATGCCTCGACCTTGGAAGGGAAAGAGGTTGTACCTACCCTTGCTTTCTCTGGCATTTTGGAAGAAATAACAGAGAAGCATGTCGGCTAAACCTATATTAAGGTCCAGATCCCTATTGTATAGAAGAAGCATGGCCCAAATCCTGAAGTTGTTCAGGTTAAGCTGGAGAGGGTGTAACCCTAACATAAAAAAGACGTAATGAAAAAAAGGGTGAAGAGGGAATCTTAATACTTTGAGATGAACCGCCAATAGCAGAATACTACATGGTTGAAGTCCCTCACTCTTAGAGAAGTCTACATAGCCTGGGTAAGGGGCCACACGAACATCACCGGGTATATTAGTTTCAGCCCGAAGGTTTTTTACATCCACCTTAGGTCTTGTTTTCTTAAGAGGAGCAACCGAGAAAGGTTCAAGAGGGTTGGGGTTCAAAGGCTCATCATTATCGTGGGAACCCCCTTCAGCGGGTGTTTTTGGATTCGTTGATGAACCCGGAAGGTTAGTATTCGGGGGAACTATTTTGGGAACAGGGGCCTCTTGACAGACAATGGAAGGACTATTGCTATTGGTTGAATCAGGGTCGATTCTAGAGGACAGAACGACATCCTCTACTGACCTAGTGTCATCACTATCAGACATTGTTTCAGAAATGTAGAAGAGACAAATGGGGGGTAGAGATGAAAATTGAAAAAAAAAAGGTATTATCTGACTGACACAGTTTAGAGAATAGAGGCAAGAAGAACTTCAGAAAGGGTTAAGAGACTACTCCGGTGGAAGTTCCTAGAAAATGCCGGCTAAGAGTTGCAGGACTCAAAAAGGAGAGAGCTCCAAAGAAGAGAATTGAGAAGTATGGAGTGCAAAATGGCAAAACATGATTTTGGGCTAGGGAAGGTCATCAGACACGCATGAAGTCCGAAGGATGTGCGCCGTCAATCCAGCCACAAGTGCAGTAATCAAGAGATCGTGGGCCTCCCATTTTAAATTCAAAAAGATCACTCAACTACCCAAGCATTAATGAACTGACATGTCAATATACATGCACCTATACATCCTTCTTCTCTTTTCGGTCATGGGCCTTGGAGTGGATCATAAGCCCATAACCTCAGGGGCCTATGTAATAACCAAAAATTATATGGCCCAATAAAGATGGGCCATAGGCAAGGGTTGATGGGCCTGACCCATAGAAGTCTCTAGAAAATGAGTGATCCATAAGTTAGGGATTAGTCTCATAAATGGAAGATAGAGCAAAAGAAAGAAAGGAGTTTATCAAATTCCATAATTTAAGGGATTGATAAAATTAGGTAGATGGGTTTGACCCATCTACCTAATCGTGTATAAATACATGGCCAAAGGATGAATAAAACATTCTATTTTTACCTAATTCGTTGTGTATTTTTCTGCATCTACAGTAACCAAACCGAATCATCTAGAAACCGAACCGAACCAAACTATCCGTTTCGATTGGTTCAGTTCAGTTCTTCAATTTTTTCGATTTTGTGTCCGGCCTAGACAGAACCCCACACTGCCCAATTTTCACCTCTAGTGCAGTACATCCAAGTGACCATTTGAGAAGCAAAGTCCAATAATACAAACTCTTTGGTATTTTCAACAAGTTGCTTAACCCAGCAATGGAATGGACAAAAAGACAGTTTTTTTATTAATTTCCACAGACTTTGGCTTTTAGTAAAGTCATGCATGCAGCTTTTTTCTTCATCCGTTTCTGTTCAAAGCCCAAACAACAATATAATTTGAATTTGATAAGTTGGGCCTATGGTGACCCAACTATTCGGCTCCTCTAGTTACTGGCTGATAAAAGTCCAAAGATCAAACAGTTTCAATGCCATATATTGAGAAAAATAGTAAGTAATACAAAGCTATATAGGGTGTAAGATTTAGTTGGCAATTATATTGTTGCCCCATTTTATTTTATTTTTAAAAGTTAAGTATTACTCAAACATTCTTTTTTCACTGAGGCTTGAACTCTGAACCTCCCATTAGAGAGGTGGGGTCTGGTACCGCTTGGCCATTTCCAATAGTTTTTTTATGAATTTTTGGGTTGCCATTTAAGGAAAATAAAGAGTTTAATGTAAGAGATTCATGTCCATGTCTAATTCCGATGAGAAAGTCTAAGTTTATAAATAATGTAATCTAAATTAATATAGCAATAATGGATTCCGCCAAGAATGTCCATGTTCAGAAGTGATATAATATAAATTAATTTAGCAATATTAATCACGTCCTAATGGCCAAATAGTACCTGTGATTACTTCCAAATGGAGGTAAGGGTTCAAGATTTCACTGGAGGCAAATATATATATATATATATATATATATATTAATCACATCCTAAATGTCATTGACGTATAATTCTATGCCTCGACCCATTATAAATGGTATCACGGACAATTCCCCCTTAAATTGTGTGTCATAGTTTACTCTACGTGAAGATACGAGTTTGTAATCACATGGTAGAGGCACCCTTAGAACACACAAAAGTAAAGTATACATTTATCTTACCTAATGAGGACTTGAGAGAGAGAGTAATTAGTGGGGTGTTCATTTGTGTGTCGAATGTAATGAGTGATATTGTAATCAGATTTAGTGAGGTAGTCAAAAGATTAGATCAAGTACTAACCAACAATGTCTAAACATGTCTGGCTCATCTTTAGCAATTAGCCAATCCTTGTGGAAAGGGAGCATCTATTATTTGTGTTTCTACTTTTACTTAATGTTTTGGCGGTCTTTTACTGCCATTATATCATATGCAGAGGCATGTGCTGATAATTAATACCATAATCATATCTTATGAGAAGTAATATTAATTTCTACCAAAAACAACTTAATTATGTATTTTGCACAAAACATACACTAGCCTAGCCTCTTTCATCAGAATCATAACTCTCTCTGGCTCTCCTATACAAAGAAGAAGGAACATTCCAGAGTTCATTATCATCTTCAAATCTCACCATTTTTATGGTTGCGGGGTCAACAAGCAAAGATCAAGTCGTGTAGGAGAGAGAACATTTAATTATTATTTTTTTATATAGCTAATAGGGGTGATCCGGGTCAGCTTGCGTGCACATTGAGTAATCCCCAAGGCCTTGGAGTTAACGACCGGGTAAATCCTCCAGTGACCCAGACGGAAACGTAGTTGGGAAGATTTGAACCTAGACCTCATGATAAAGGATCAAGAACTCTTTCATCCCACCTATCCGTCCGGATTAGAGAGAGAACATTTTGCTAGATTGCTACTACTTTTTGTTCAAAATGTATCAAATAATGAACTATAATTTGCATCTTACAATGACTAATCCAACAATTTTTAATGGAGATTCAAAAGATTGAAGGGTATGAGTGTGTCTATATATATATATATATATATATATATGATTACATTTCTACTGTCTAATACTTCTCTCGACTACTAAAAATGTGTTCAATCATGAAACAACTAAAAATAAAAATTTATGGTAAACAATGCATACAAATTTCAAAATATCACAAACACAACGATTAAAAAAATTGAAGGAACCATGTTTACTAATGGATATATAGTTCAAAGAGGTTAAGACTTGTTAACTCATTTCACAATGCATATTCATTTACAAAAATTTGAGGCAGAAGCCAAACACTCCTATACTATCAAAGCTAACATGTTTTTCACACAAATATCAAAATTGAACAAATCCCATTGAATTTGGCGGGAGATTACTTTCCGACACATGTTTCAAACAAAATTTTAAACTAAAAAAATACTCCATCCTTAATATGACCATTTCTCATTTTAAACGGTATTGAGAAATATGCTAGAGCTTTTCAAATTTGTGAGGGGTACCATATATCTTTTTCAGTTTTACCGTTATATGATTCTTTTCAAATGTAGCTAGGTTGCTGGGTCAAGAAGCAATAAATCAAGTCGTTGAAATAATTGACTTGTGTGGGAGAGAGAGAACACACTGCAATTGATAGTGAGTTTTGTTCTAAAAGTACCAAATAATGAACCATTTGCTTGTTATAATGGCTAATATATATATATATATACACACACACACACAAATGTTTCGTTATGTATTATTGTGTCTCCAATGCTTCATCAAATAAGGCCCTACATAACATGATGCTGTTTTTCACGAGTTTGTGCTTATCTAAACCCACTCAATTATATGTTTCCCATGCAGGAATGACATTTGACATAAAATTTGGTTCTCAAGCATGAGGTTGCTATATGAGCAACCTTCACTCAATGAGTGCATTTAAAGATTTGCAGAAAATGGGAATGATGGAATGTTTATAGATTATCCCCACCACCTAATTCCATAATTACTTATGAGGATTCTTCAAGATACTTTTATTTTTTTCAATTTGCACTATATTAGGATATTGACTATGAAAATCATTTCATGGTCTTCCTCTTGTTCACCATTTTTGATATAGAAGTTGAACTCAACTCACAACAAAGTATTGAAGTACCTGGGCTACAAGGTTAGTGTAACAAAATTTATTGTTATTAAAGATAAACCCTCAAAACTTCAGAAAAAGAAAACAACACTGGAATGATAGAAAAATTCTGATAGTTTTAAAAAAGGTAGATTGAGATTGTTACATACACTCAACTTCAAAAACCTCTACAATAAAAGGGGTTGGAACACGAATGAGGAATGTAAAGAATTAGAACACGGATCCTCTCCAGCCTAATCTCTCTTCTAAATTGTCTGGAGTTCTATTTAAAGCTAGATAAACATTCACGTTATCTTAATATTTTAATTGCATTAAAATTTAAACTATAAGAGGTTATTTTTGTAATTGTAGGACATAAATTATAACATGGATTATCCGCCTTTAAATTGAGCTCAAGGTTATTTTCACTTTCACCCCTGAGATTTGCCCTAGTACCATTTTCACCCCCTTGAATTTTAGATATCCCAATTACATCCCCTTGGCTTTGTGAAATTACTTTCTTGTCCTTGAATATTATATATATGTGTGTGTGTTTTAAAAAATTCATTTTTGTGAGGGCAAATTAGACATTTTACATAGTATTAAGTAGGAAAAACAAAATTCAAAGGGGTGAAAAGGAAAATATCAACTTTGAGAGGGTCAAAGTAAAATTATGGTAAATCTCATGGGGTATTGTGGGAATAACCCAAAAATTAAATACAAAAGTATTATTTTGCTTTAATTCGATCCGCACCTTTCGTCAATTTAACTGTTTTGCACGAAAGATGTCCGGATCTGAATTGTGCAGATTTTACATAAACACTATCCTTAAATGATTCCTTATTAACAATTAAATTTTAAACTTAATAATTACTTTTCCTTTTGGGTAATTTATGGTGCTTTTCAGTTCTTTTTTTTTTTCAGTTTCCGTCACTAAAATATAATTTTCTAAAAAATAAAAAAAATGGAGTTGACTTTATTGATGATATCTCAATTAAAATTTAAACTAGTAAAGAAGGAGTTGACCCTCCTCGGTTGCGCCACCTTACACAGATATATATATATATATATAAACACACATACATAATATATGCATATTCTCATTAACAACTAACAAGCACGCAGTACCAATAAGTACCAACAGTGTACTGTTTACATAAGAAACGTCGCTAGCCAATATATTAAAAATGAAAATAAAAAAGCCAAGAAATAATTAAAAAAAAAAAGGTAAAACAATGTACTCCCTCGATCCCAAATTATAAGGTCTTTTTGGGGAATTCAACTGTTTAATAGGATAATTTTTATTATAGTGTTAGTGAATAAAATATCAACTTTATCTATAATCCTATCATAATAATGTAGTAGTTTATAGTGTATATATTTTATAATTTTAATAATTAAAAATTAAATTAATCAATTAAAATATTTTAACTTTTTAAAAATAAATACTTATTTTGCTACTCACAGAGTAGCAAAGACACATGGTAATCAATAATCAATGTTAGACACCGCCCAAACGTCATCAAGAATCTTTTTATAAATTGGCCTAATGATGCAACCATATTGCTTGCTAGACCACCTAATTCCACTCCAATCTCTTCGCATGAAGATCAATATGTCACATCTTTTGGACGGCCAATTAATTAAGTGTATCATCATCATATATACACATATACATATATATACATATTATTTATGTAAATACACACATCACAATCGACAAGCAACATTATTAATGTTATTGATGTTGTTATTAAACATTAATCATATGGCATCATATGAGAAACTAATAAAAGTGGATAAGATGGAGCTCTCAACTGTGACACTTTCAACTGTTTTAGAGTAAAAAAGTGAGGCATTTTTGTAATTCACTAAATACTAGAGTTAAAATGATGAAGGCACTCTTTTCATTTTCTGCAAACGTTTGAGACTTTGTTTTTTTTTTTTTGCTAAAATATTGTATTTGGAAGAATGTGTGATTTTATCAGATGAACCAACCCTAATTCTAAAGTGCACCATACTGTTTTTCTAAATGGCATTAATTATTTGAGTTGTTTGGAAAATTTTAGTTTATATGGTCATACTTTATTTTTATTTTTGGATTGGAATTGACTTCTAAATGTGCTTACATCGTATAAATAAAACAAAATAAAATGAGATCAGATCGATTTCTAACTTCCAAAGTAGGTGACTGTGAGTTGTTTGCTCGTGCTTGTACATGTAAGAAATGCATTTAGTCATTTTTCTAAGAATCAACTTTATGGTTGATGTCAAGCCATCATAGCTAAACAAAAATTAAAGAAATTCATGCCATAATAAAATAAACCTAGGTGATAGTTTATCCATATCAAAATAATAGATGTTAGCCTTCCAAATTAAAAGGAAAAAAATATAGATGTTCAAGTATGAATCCGTTACTAATTAATATATAGCTTGAAAAAGATTCTCTAAAGTTGCAAATTTTCAACTTATAATTTTTTTTCCATGCGTGAACAGCTATTTTAGCTTATTTATTTAATACTATTAAGAATGAATTAATTTTACATTTGGTACTTAAGAATTAAAAATGAAATAAAGATGAGAATGAAATTGAATGGAATGCATATTCCAGATGTTTAGTTATGAATTAGGTTCTCATTCTCCGGAATAAATTTTCATTCCAGAAGACTTATCAATATTCCTACTTTAACATACATACCAAATGAATGAATGACTCGAACTAACATACATATATTTAGCATACATACCAAAGGTGAGAATGAATGAAAACGGAAATAGAATGAAATGTCTATTCTATAAATTTAATTATGGATTAGGTTCTTATTCACTTAAGTAAATTTTTATTTCAAGAGAATAATCATTCCTACTTTATCATATATACTAAACGAAAGAATAATTTGAATGAATATTTCATTCCATTTTATTCTTGCATACCGAACACAAACATAAGTTATCCAATAAATACATTAGAAAGAGTACTCCGTATACTATGACTACACAATGAATTCAACTTAATTAGAGACAAGTATATATTGGCTTAAGTGATATTGGTTAAGCTTTGAATGAACATTCATCTAACATACAAAGCACGGTTAATAACAAGATTTAGGTGATGACAGCTAGAAAATGTAATTGTCACTGATGTGAAAAATTGTTCCCGACACCATGCTTCCAAAATAAAAATAATAATAATGAAAAAAGATTTAACTCCCAAGAACAATATTTTTGGGACCTAAATTCCAAAAAGAATGTCCTTTTAAGGGGGCTACACAGACAATTCCACAACTTGTGTAACATTAAGTTACATACTAGCGGATGGACTGTGATTCAAACTAACATTCGGTATACTAGATACGGTTCATTCATCCAACCATTTCCGCTATGCCCATGGGAGCATAAAAATAATAATTTGAAGGAAGGATAATTCTTATTTGATAATGAGGCATGTATATAAAAATTTACGAATGAGTGTTTATTTGCCAAAACCTAACTTGAGTTGAAGGTGCTAATCAAATTTGATGCACTAATTAAGGGTAAGGTAATTTGCAAATTATGCGATCCACTATTTGACTTTGACTAAATTTCATGTCAAATCCTAAACTATAAAAGCGAGCATTCAAGTTCCTCAATTTTTCGCACGTGCTTTTCGGCCTTAGTAGTTAAATGCCCAATGAAGGTTTGTGGATGTCAAGATTTGACTCGCAGCGCTTCATAATCTAACATCTAATAATTGACAGACGGAAAAATAAAAAAAAAACTTCCTCAAATTTTTGATTGTTGCATTTCCCCCCCTACCACTAATGGACTCAACTTTACGTTTAAAGTGGTACAAAAATACTAATATACCTCTACTATTTAATTAGTTATTAAAGTTATAAAATAGCAGACTTGTTAAATTACTGTTATACAATATATTACTTATATTCTCTCATTATCCTAATTTAATACTTGTGGTTTAAACTATTTTTATATTACAAAAATAAAATTATTAATAGTGCCCCCCGCCCCCAATTAAAATTCTTGGTTCATCCCCTTCTTGTTGATGAATAAATATTAATTTATAATTTGGTTGTAACTTTAAACACAATTCACCTAAACATAAAGAACTTAAAACTATTTTGAAAGAACTATAAAGGAAAATTATTATAATACATAACCTTTTATAATTGAGTTTTCTTAAATCAGTTTTCTTATGCGGATTCTTTGTTAAAAATTCTATTTTAATTAAAAAAAAAAAAATTTAAATTACAAATTAACTATAAATGCCAAAAAATTGCACACACAAGAATAAATCTTATTGTGGCTTTAATGCCTAAATTTATACAAGAATTAGATGGCCTTTTTGGCCCATCCAATTCACAACCCAATCCCTTAATTTTAGGGATGGGTATTCACTACCTTCTTAAACCAAATCTCCTCCTAACTGGTAGGAGTTCTTAGATTGGTGGTTAAGTAATTCCAGAACCATCTACTAGGCAGGCCCGACCCATTGCATGTTTAATGAGTGCTAATGATCAAGCTTAGGATGTTGTGGCCTCTTACCTTGTGGGCTTCGATCTCGTGGGCCTTCATCATTGGGCCCAGATTTTATATGTGTACACAAGCCCCTAAAGTTATGGGTTTCAAAGACAACTAGGGCCCATGACCGAAATGAATAAATACATTTGGTAGATTCTTCCCACCTACCATGCTGACGTGGAGGTCTCATTTATTGCATCAAATGAATATCATCATTTGAAATTCGAATTTATGGCCCATATTGCCTTGATTCTCACCCTTGGGGGTTGAAAAGATGGCGCATGACCTCTGGGTTTCCTGTCCAGCTGCTCATCTTCCCATACTTCCTTTATATATACCTCAAATCTCCATCATTTTCAATATTTTCTCAATTATGTTCTTAACTTTTCTTTCTAAGTTATTGCAACCTCTAATCAGAATATGCACTTCAACTCGTCGGAGCTCTCACCGGAGTTTTTTTTTCTCCTCTTAAAGTAAGTTCCCTTATGTTTCATTCTACCTTTCTGCCACCATGTCTGACATCAATGACTCATGTTCTGCCAGTGACATAGTTGCCTTTTCTTATGGCAACAATGACCCTGACGCCTTAGTTCACCTTCGGTTGAACTGGTAGGTACTGAAGCCCCATCCACTACCACGATCAACAACCCAAAAGATGTCCCTCCCGGACCAAGTATGAATAAGGAGTTCGCGGGAGGATCAGAGGATGAAACCTCCCCTGATCCCAAGCCCTTTGTTGTAGATCTCATCCCATCTGAGTTCAGGATCAACCTCAATCTGAAAAAGGTGGTGAACGAGTATTATGTCCCTTCTAACATGACCATTTCTCACTACCTACAGGATCTGGACTTCTTGATGGGTGCAGAGGTTGGAGAAAACCAGATCCTCCTATCAGCCGACCACCTGAGAGTTCTCTGTTTTCCCATTCACCCTTTCTTCCTCATGGTCCTGAACATCCTGGGCCTAGCCCCGCTTCAAGTTAACCCCATTTTTTTTAGGGTTCTGGCCATGCTTTTGATCTTTAACATGGATTTAGGCTTAGGTTTCGGCATAGCCGAGTTGTCGTTCAACTACAACTTTCAGGACCTCAGGGATTCAAATGGTGTACAATTTTTTTCCCTTTCCGGGAAGAAAGATGTGTACCAATTTGGATAAATATGATAACGGTTGGAAGGAAAGGATGATATTAGTAGAAGGCAACAGTCGTTATCCTTCTTCCCTAGCTTTCTCTGTATCCATGGAATTTAAACTAATCATTCTCCCTCCCTTCAGACTAGACCATAAGACTAGTTGCTTATGTCAGTGGTGTGACAGACATCGGGGGAAGTACGTATATAAGTTCCCGGGGACCCTAGAAAATTATTTGAACCCATATTTCATTAAGTCCCATTTTGACTTCCTAGCCACCAATGTCTGGTCCAAGCCTTTAATAAAATGCCCTGAGTTTCTGACTTTTGATGCCTTGCAGGAGTTAGTCGTCGCCGGAGCAGCTTATATTCCGATGAGGACTCCTTTTATTTCCTTGGGCCTGGAGAAGGTTCATGAGCCCCAAGCTCAGGGGTCTGATACCCCTATATCTGTAACTCCCATCACCTCTTTCCCACCTTCAAATCGGACCGTTCCACCTACACCCCCATCTGTCCATTTTCTTGTTATCCGACCGACGATGGGGCCTCAAGTTACATCTTCCTCGCCACCCAAGGCCCCCTACATAAGACCAACCACCCGCAAGGCAACCCCATCTCCTTACTGCTCTTGTCAGGGACCCACCTTTTGGCACTGAATCTACCCCCTAGCATCCGAAAATAGTGTTTCCGGGTGGGCAAACCTTAGTTACTGGCTAGGAGACCATTGAAAACCCGGAGGCCCTCCGAACCATGGCTTCGAAAATTTGGACTCCAAAGTACCAATGGGCAATAAGGAAGATGAAGACGCCAGATCTGGATCTTAATGCGCCGAAGCTAGCCATGGAGGTAAGGCCTATGAAACTTTAATTTATATTATTTCATCATTAATTTGGCTTCTAAATACCACAACTAAATCATTTCCTCTCTTCTAAACTAATGCAGATGGTGTATCATGTTCAGGTATACAATTAAACATGTCAATGGATTGGATTTTGATCCGAATCCGATCCAATTAGTCGGATTTGGATTGCAAAAAAAATCCGATAACCCGAATATGATCCGAATCCGATAATCCGATTCCTTAACAAATTGGATTTGGATTAGCCTAATCCGATCCGATAATAATCCGATCCGATAAAATATATATATATATATATATATATATATATATAATATAGGCAAAATGGCTGTAAGAGTGGAAATGTCCAGCCCAACTGAGCCCATCTGTCATCAGGCCCATCCGTCATCAAGCCCATCAAAGCCCATCTGTCATCAGACCCATCCGTCATCAGGCCCATCAAAGCCCATCTGTCATCAGGCCCATTAACTTTTTGGGCCAGTAAGCTTTTTATGAACCCAGTAATGAAGCCCATTCAGAAAATGTATATAAAGAGAATCCGAAAATTAATAAAGGGGATTCGAAATGGTGTTGAACATTTTTATGTGTTTACACATTGGCGCCGTCTGTGGGAACCAGAGGAGGAGTTCCTGATTTTTCAAATGCCCTTTGGTACCTGTAAAATCGCCTCCTTCTTCCCATCTCAAAAGGCTAAGTCTGCTTGATAGGCAAAAGACCTCCACCTCCAAAAAAAACCTCCACTCACTACCTCCCCGGACGAGAATGCCAGTCACTCGTTCACAGGCAGGCATTCTGCCCACTGAGGACAATCGTGCAGAGGATTCCCGGACCATGGAGCAAATTCTTCAACACCTGGCGGCTGCTGAGGAACGTAGCGTGGCCTTGGAGAAACAGAATGCAGAGCTCAGGGAGAGGTTGGCTCCACCAGCAGCTGCCTTACCGGCAGTTACGCCTAACCCTCCAGTGGCGGCGATCGACCATTCTCTGAACCAACCTAAAGAGCACGCCTAATCTTCTCAGCGCTCAAGAAAGGCTCCGGCAGCCGACGAGTCTATAACCCCCCAGAAACTTCAAGTAATGATGGACGAGTTCCAAAGGAAAGTTCTCGGGGACTTGAGGTCCCGATCTACGGACGACATGGCCATCCAGGCGTCCACTGAATTGATACAGTTGCCCTTCGTTCAGGAAATAACCCAAGAGCCTTTCCCAAAGAAGTTCGTTATGCCACAATTCACCCCTTATGATGGCACAAGGGATCCCGAAGAGCACATATACTAGATTCATCAGAAAATGACCATGTACGCCGAGAACAAGTCCCTGCTATGTAAAGTGTTCTCCACAAGCCTCGCTGAGGCCGCCCTATTATGGTTTAGGAAGCAGCCACCCCGATCCATTGGCAGCTGGCAACAGTTGACCAGGCTCTTCATCGCCCAGTATTATGGAAACAAGAGACAGTAGAAGACCATATCCTGCCTCTTCACCATGATCCAGGAGAAAGGAGAGTCACAGAAAAGTTTTCTATCCCGATTCAACATCGAGTCCTCTTCTGTGGATAATTGTGACCAGCACTCTGCGGTTGAGGCATTCAGGATGGCCCTCATTCCTGGAACAAAATTCCATCAATCTTTGGTGAAGCGCCCTCCATCGGGCATTGGGGAACTAAACTCTAGGGCCCAGGGATTCTTGAGAATTGAGGAGGAGGAAACTATCAGGCAAAGGAGATCAGCCTTTGTCGGCCTTGAAATCCAGTCCAAGGATCGATTTATCGATCGGAAGCGATTAACTCCACCGGGATCGTCAGCCCCAACGGGAATATCAGTCACAAAGCCATCTAAACGACCCAGGTTAGAAGAAAGGATAACACCCCTGAAGGTTAGCCTTGCAAAGCTTTACCGGGAGAACAAAGCCAAAGGAATTTTCCAGCAACCCCCTACCATGCGACAACCACTTGACCAGAGAGACAAGACAAAACACTGCGCTTTCCATGGTGATTTCGGGCACATCACGAACGAATGCCGCAATCTAAGGCAACAGGTGGAGACGTTACTACTTCGCGGAGTACTCCAGGATTACGTCCAACGAGACAGGCCAAGAACCGATCAGCGCGCCCCCGGCGTCCCTCGAAACCCCTCGGATGCACAGCCGGTTAAAATCATCAACATGATTCATGGTGGCCCCCCACCCAAAGAGACCGAAGGATCGCGCCGAAGCTATCTACGGAAAGCCCACAAAATGAGAAAAGTCAACGAAATTAGTGAAGCCCGATACAAGGCTGAAGAAACTCACATCACTTTCTCGGTGTCAGACCTTCGGGGAGTCCAAACCCCGCATGAAGACCCTCTGGTTGTGACCCTAATGGTGGTCAACTGCCTTGTGAAAAGAGTCATGATCGATCCTGGAAGCAGTGTCAACATCATCACCAAATGGGCTTTCGAAAAGCTCGAAATCAATCCATCTGAAATTATGACATCCCGATGCCCCATCGCAGGCTTTGACGGAAGGCAAATCGAGCCGATCGGTGAAATTCAGTTACCTGTGTCTGCCGCTCATGAGACCCTGACCGAGACATTTGTTGTGATGGACGTCAAACCTTCATACAATCTGCTTATGGGAAGGGGATGGATTCACCGAATGCAAGGTGTGCCTTCGACTCTTCACCAAGCAAGGACTCAATCGTATGGATATGTAAAATACAGGATTTCCAATCCTAGCAGGAAAAGGAGGGAAACGGATACTCAATTTAAAGTGAGTAAACAGAATTCCATACTCGATCTCATAGATACATATAGAATTCTGTGGAAAGCCGTATTCGATGAAAGTCGTATGTACGGCTTGGAGGGAGATCTTTCATATCTTTCGACATGAGATGCTTGAGCCCTGACGGTACAGGAACCATTGATGTCAAGGGCGACCAAGTGGCCGCCAAGGAATGTTATTCGGTCACTCTGAAGGAGATTCGGAAGGTCCAGGCCCCAGGGGTACCCAGATCGAAGGAACAAAGTTCATGCTCCAAATAGCAATTAAAGAATGGGGAACCGGGCTCCCCAATTGTGGTTGAACCACTACAATCAGTCTGTGTCGTGCCCGACAACCCGGAAAAAGTTACTTTTGCAGGTAGAACCCTCACCGATTCTGAATTTGAGGAACTAACACAATTGCTGCAGGACAACTCTGACGTCTTCGCATGGGAGCATACAGACATGCCGGGAATAGATCCCGACGTTTCACAGCACTCATTGCATGTTGACCCAAACGTCAGGCCAATCAGGAAAAAGCAAAGACGCATGGGGGCACATCGGAACCTAATTATAGCAGATGTGGTATCCAGACTGCTCCAGGCCGGCTTCATCCGGGAAGTCAGGTATCCCGAATGGCTTGCCAACGTCGTGGTTGTCCAAAACAAAAACGGCAAATGGAGGGTTTGCGTTAATTTTACCGACTTGAACAAGGCATGCCCGAAGGACAGTTTTCCACTCCCAAAGATCGACCAGATGGTTGATGCTACCTCGGGCTATGACCGTCTAACTTTCCTGGATGCCTATTCAGGTTACAACCAAATAAAAATGAACCCGAAGGATGAGGAAAAAACTTCCTTCATTACTGAAACAGGTACATACTGCTTTAAAGTTATGCCTTTCGGACTGAAAAATGCAGGTGCTACTTTCCAGAGATTGGTCAACAAGATCTTTAAAGGTATGATGGGCACAGTAATCGAAGCCTACATTGACGATACTATAGTCAAGAGCAGAAAGAAGGAGGACCACATCACTCACCTACGCCAAGTGTTCGCTACCCTCAGGTCCCATGGCATGAAGCTTAATCCAGCAAAGTGTTCTTTTTGTGTATCATCTGGACAGTTCCTGGGGCACATCGTGGACCAGACTGGTATCCAAGCCAGCCCGACACAGGTCAAAGCTCTCATAGAAATAAAGGAGCCCCGAACACATAAAGACGTTCAAGTCTTGACGGGAAGAGTGGTAGCACTTAGCAGATTCATCTCACGACTCACTGATCGGTGCCGACCATTCTTTCAAGCAATAAAGGTGAAGAAGGGAGAGATCTGGGGTCACGAACAATCGGAGGCCCTGGCGGGGTTAAAAGAGTACCTGACCATGCCCCCCATCCTGTCTACACCAACCCCCGATGAAGTCTTATACCTTTATTTAGCAGTATCCTCCGCTTCAACCAGCGCCGCCCTCATCAGAGAGGACGGGAACCTTCAAATGCCAATATTCTACACCAGCAAATCCTTGGCTGAGGCAGAAACTAGATACAGCAGGCAGGAAAAACTGATTCTGTCACTGGTGAACGTCAAGAGAAGGCTAAGGCATTACTTTGAGGCCCACCCGATCGTTGTCCCAATAGCTACACCCCTACGGGTTATTATGTCGAAGCTTGACCTCTCAGGACGAATCTCTAAGTGGGCCATCGAATTGGGCATATATGATTTGACATATATACCCCGGGTTTCCATCAAAGGACAGGCTGTAGCGGACTTTTTGCTCGAGAGTGAGACTGAGGAGCCAGACCAGAACAATGAACTGGATATATGGAAGATCTTTGTGGATGGATCAGCCAGCTCTTCCGGATCAGGAATTGGCCTGGAAGTTTTAACACCTGATGGGACACGCCTTCATATGTCGGTGCAGTTGCAGTTTCCGGCCACAAACAATGAGGCAGAGTACGAGGCCATCGTATCCGGTTTGAGGATAGCCCGAAGCCTTAAGATTCAGTCCTTAGCAGTACACAGTGATTCTCAACTTGTTGTCCGTCAGATCAACGGAGAATACGAAACAAAGGACCCGACAATGAAGTTGTATCGAGCGCTAGTTTTGAAAGAGACAGAAAGTTTTCACAGAGTCACCTTTACCCAAATCCCCAGGAATGAAAACTCTGAAGCTGACCACCTGGCCAATCAAGCTTCCTCGGCCGGAGATGATCTAACCCGGGTTACACTGTTGGATTTTATTCAAAGGCCCAGCATTCAAGAGCCCGAACGAATAATGCTCATCCCATGGGAGCCCAGTTGGATGGATCCCCTGAAATATTACTTACGTAATGGAACTCTTCCCGAAAATAAGGCTGAAGCTCGCAAGGTCAGGAGGAATTGGGCCCGGTACTCAATCATAAACGGGCAACTCTATCGAAAGTCCTTTTTCGGTCCCTACCTGAGATGTATCACACCGTCAGAATCTAGAGCAGTGATGCACGAGATTCACAGTGGGGCTTGTGGAAACCACTCCGGTAGCAGGTCCCTTGCCCATAAGGTACTGTCTCAAGGGGACTTCTGGCCCTACCTGTCTCGGGATGCCGAGGAATACGTCCGAAGGTGCAAGCCCTGTCAAATGCACGGGGATGCTATCCATCGGCCACCTGAGTTCCTGCATCCCACTATAGTACCGCACCCATTCGCCCGGTGGGGAATGGATATAGTGGGACCCTTACCGAAAGCAATCCGGTCGAATGCGTACGTCCTTCTGGCAACCGACTATTTCACCAAATGGGTTGAAGCCGAAGCCTATCCCACCGTCAAAGGGAGTCACGTCGTCAAATTCGTATGGACCAACATTATATGCAGATTTGGGCTACCAAGAACGATCATGATGGATAACGGAACAAACCTGGACAACAAGGAGGTTAGAGCATTCTTTGCCGAACATGGTATCAACCAGAACACGTCTTCCGTCGGCTACCCGCAAGGGAATGGGCAGGCGGAAAGGACAAATCGAACTATATTCAACACTCTGGCCAAAAAACTTGAAGAGGCCAAAGGGGCCTGGTTAGAGAAATTGCCCGAAGTTCTCTGGTCATACAGAACGACCCCCAGACAACCCACTGGAGAGACCCCTTTTGCCATGGCGTACGGTGCTGAAGCTATGATTCCGACTAAGATCCGGGTTCCAACCCTCCGGAGCGAGGCCTGGGTCGAAGGACCAAGTAACCAGCATTTGGCTCAGAATCTTGATCTTCTGGATGAAAGAAGGGAGGCCGTCGGGATCAGGCTGGCTGCTTACCAACAGCAAGTCCGGAACCACTTCAATCAAAGAGTCAAAAGAAGAGAGTTCCAGATCGGAGACATGTGCCTTAGGCGCAAAATCGGGCTTGTAGGCAAGCTTAGGGAGCCTAGGGAGGGCCCGTACACCATCTCTGAAGTCATCGGTCGCGGAGCATACCGAGTCAGAAGGAATATTGATGGCGGAATGGAACCAAACTCCCAGAACGCCTCTCGCCTCAAGAGGTACTACCCTTGATGGGCCAAGTCCTGTTTCTACTTGGATCTTTTTGTAAAAAGGCTACAGCAACTGGTCGGTAAAAATCATTATTATGATTATTATAAAACCTGCTGGTGTGCCCGAAGTCACAACACAGATCCTGAAGAGATCGTTGTTCCAAAAATAAACTAAGTGTTGCATTGACTTTCGCATGGCCTAAAGAGCCCGAAGTCACAACACAGATCCTGAAGAGATCATTGTTCCAAAAATAAATTAAGTGTTGCATTGACTTTCGCATGGCCTGAAGAGCCCGAAGTCACAACACAGATCCTGAAGAGATCATTGTTCCAAAAATAAACTAAGTGTTGCATTGACTTTCGCATGGCCTGAAGAGCCCGAAGTCACAACACAGATCCTGAAGAGATCGTTGTTCCAAAAATAAACTAAGTGTTGCATTGACTTTCGCATGGCCTGAAGAGCCCGAAGTCACAGCACAGATCCTGAAGAGATTGTTGTTCCAAAAATAAACTAAGTGTTGCATTGACTTTCGCGTGGCCCGAAGTCACAACACAGATCCTGAAGCGATCATTGTTCCAAGAACAACTAAGTGATCCATTGACTTTTGCATGGCCTGAAGAGCCCGAAGTCACAACACAGACCCTGAAGAGATCACAAAACTTTGAAAAAATAAACAAAGTAACCAAGAATCGTTATAACTGTAAAAGTCAAAAGTGAAATGGACAAAACCTATTATATCTCATTCAAAATGGGCCCCTGTGGCCAAGGCTTACAATGCATTTCATAAACAATAAATACTAAAGGTCAACGCTGGTGCCCAATACATTTGTGTTCACTGAAACGATGGCCCCATCGGGAGCCGGAGGATCAGGAGGGGCGGTTATGCTCATTCCTGGGAGAGGCTTGGTCAGGAACTCGCAGAAACGAACGTCGTCTGGACCACCAACCGGATCGTCGTACGGAGGGGAGATGCCCAGACTCTCATCCAGCTCTTCCACCGAGGCAAAAGTCCTTTCTTCGACGGGTTTCTGCATGTCATTAAAGCATGACCTCCAACCAAACTCGATCCGGTATTGGGAGGTTTCGCAGAAACGCTTATACATTTCGTTCCCACCCCGGTGACACATCTCCACCACCGACCTCTCCGTGGCAAGGAGATTCTCCATCTCAGCCCTCTCCACCAGGAGCTTCGAATTGGAAGTCGTCAAGCTCTCATTATTAGCTTTCAGATTCCCATTCTCAGCCTTCAAGGCCTCCGTCTCAGCAAAGAGGGCCCGCCGAACTGCTTCCATTTCTTTAATTTTTTCTTGAGCCGCCCGAAGCTGTTGCTCTGCAGCGACTGCCCTTCGGGTCTGGACATCCAACTTTTCATTGGATATGGACAGTTGGTTGGCGACCTTCATCCGGGATTCCTCCTTCAGTCTCAGGAGCTCGTTGGACTTCTTGAGCAACTTAGTGTCCTCCTCCATTTTTGCATTGTAGGCCTGTGTCAGGTAGAGCATCTGCCAAAAGGTTAAGTGTTAGCCTGATAAGGAAGTAAATAAAATATTAAATGCAGTTGAGAAATCTGCAGATTCAAGCACTACCTTCATAGCAATCTCTGGACCTGTCAGTGCCAACTCCTCCCGATCGATGGTTCTCAGCCTCTTTCGGTCTACGGGTGTCCAGATCTGAGATCCCATAGCCCGAAGGGCAGTGTCATTGTCAATCGTCGCATGCCCTACAACCAGAAAGTCGCCGCCCGGGAGTCTAATCTTCGGCGCCCAGGGCACGGGTAGCTCCGTTTCAGCTGCGGCCCCACTTTCATCTAGTACGATGGGAGATGATGGTGCCTCCGTTCGGGCCCTTACTGACCGTTCGGGTAGATCCTCCTCCAATCGGGGATGTCACGCCCCCGTCAGGCTCGTTTCCCCTTCGACCAACCGGAATTCAGGGACGGGAACATCCCCTGAGAATTGAGCAACCTCCTCTGATCCTTGAGGAGAAGTCTGGCCGCTTTGCACATTTCCCATCGGTGGGGATGGAGCTACCGGGCTATTCTCTACAGGAGGCGAGAGAACAGGACCAGCCGGAGGGGTTAGAGCACTTTGTGATCCCTGCCCGATCTGGATCTCACCGGGGGCTGAATTTGAGGCTTGAGGTCCAACTGCCCGCTTAGGCTTCTTCTTCAACACCGCCTGCGGGATCCTCAGCATCTCTGTAGATAGGGCCTGCAAATTGGAACCTGTCAAGAAACTGGTACACATCCTCAAAGGCTGTCCCCAAATTTTCGATTTAAGCAATTCAAAACGGGTTCTGATATAATTTGAGGTTTTATATTCGTCGGGCGCTCCCAGAAACTCAAGCACATGGAGGCCTAACTTATCATTGCACTGATCACAATTGCATGCCCCCCTATGGAATGGCTTGAAAGAAGGGAAAATGTGTTGGTTAAACTCGTTGGGGACTTTGAATCTGGATGAGCTTGGGAGTCTCCAACTCCCACTCACAAGGACCATCCTTTCTTTCCACCCTTTATTGGATTTTTCAGTACCATCACAAATTTTCCTCCCACTAAGGGGAAAAAGATTGTACCGGCCCCTGCACTCCTTCTGGGCCTGTATTTTGTAACAGAACAGAAGTTCCGCCAGACCATGGTCAAGTCCTAGATCCCGATTGATCATCAAGATCATGGCCAAGACCCGGAAGAAGTTAGGTCCCACCTGAAGTGGGGCCAAACCTAAGGTAGCTAAGGCATAAAGGAAGAAGGGCTGGATCGGGAATCTAATGACCTGAAGGTGAAAGGCCGACAACAAAATCTGATGATCCAAAACTCCCTCACCCTTCCTAAAATCATACTTTTTAGGATAATTTTTAATAATCACCCGATCGGGTACCCCGCATTTAACCCTTAACTTTTTTAATACCGACTTTACCCTGTTCATAGGGGGAATGGGATCAGCATAAAACTGACCTCCCGAAACCCCTGCAACCGGATTTCCGGCTGCTGCGGCGTTCCGGTTAACTTCCGTTGGGCTAGACACAATTGTCCTAACCACCTCCACTGAGGGTGAACTGAGGGATGCGTCCGGGTCTACAGGGGAAGGTAAACGGTCGCTACCCGACCGGGTATCGTCACTATCAGACATTTCCAAAAGAAAGACGTTGAGATGGAAAGAAATAACTTACTCTAAGATGAATCCCGAAGGATTTCTGACGCTTTCCTGAGAGAGGAGTTGGACTCTGGCAATGATAAGTCAAGATCTCAAGTGCAGGGAGTTCTCTAGAATTTTTTGAACTGTGAAACGGAATGAATCCATAGCACTGCAGTCGTTATTTATAGAAATCTCAGAGGCGCCTGAAAAGCCGTGCACTCGAGAACCGAAGCGTCATCTCACTTCACGCGCGCCTCCACAGCCTCCTTTTTCGCCAACCGAGGCCACCCGGACCACGAATTTCAAACGTTGCAAAGATTGTACAACCGTCATATTAATTGCGTCAGCCACGTCACCCCGATCAGGGGTGATGCATCTCATCCCCACTCTGTATCCTTTTTAATGGGCTGGGAAGATCGACAACCCATCACAAAGGATAGGGCCTGTGTAAGAGTGGAAATGTCCAGCCCAACTGAGCCCATATGTCATCAGGCCCATCTGTCATCAGGCCCATCAAAGCCCATCTGTCATCAGGCCCATTAACTTTTTGGGCCAGCAAGCTTTTTATGAACCCAGTAATGAAGCCCATTCAGAAAATGTATATAAAAAGAATCCGAAAATTAATAAAGGGGATTCGAAATGGTGTTGAACATTTTTATGTGTTTACAATGGCAAAATAACCCCATGGACTATGAAAGTGAGTAAACTGTCCCCCTCAAATTTCAAAATTGAGCACAGTATCCCCCTAGACCCACATTTTAGATATCAAATTACCATTCTACCCTTATATTAACCTTTTAGGCTCGTTTGGTAACTAGTCTGGTATTGGTTTTCTAGTCTGATCTTTCATTTTTTAGACCAGACCATGTTTGGTAAGGTTGGTCTTAGAAATGCAAGACAAGACCACCAAAACTTGCCTTGTCTTTGCCTGTTTTTCAGACCAGATCAAAAAAACCAGACCATTTATCAAGCAGAATTTCAATCAGCACCAAAACCAAACAAGACCACACCAGACCAAACAAAATCAGCCTAGACCAAACCAGACCAGACCATTTTATACACACACAGTAATAAAATCTAGCTGTCATTTTATAAATTTCCAAAATAATATATATAAAATTAGAAAACATATATAAATTTTGAAAAAATATATAAAATTCGAAAATAATATATAAAATTCGAAAATAATAAATAAAATTAAAAATTATATATAAAATATTTGAAGCAATAATGAAAAAATATAAAATTTGATAATAAATAATAAAATATATTTATAAATTACTTAAACATACAAATAAATAATATTAAATGATAAATTAATAAATTAAATAAAGCATATATATAAATAAAATAAAAATAATGAGTAATAAACAAAATGAATTCAATAATACATAAAAATAATAATAAATATATAAATAACAAGCAAAATGAATTAAATAATACAAAAATTAATCATAATATAATAATTGTTTTAATTTGTTATTTATTTCTGTAATATATATATATATATATTTAATTTATTTATATTTTTTCGAATTTTATATAATTGTTTTGAATTTTAAATATTTCTTTCAAATTTTATATATTATTTTTGAACTTTATAATTTAGGTATATGTTTTGAAATTAAATTTTTTTTTTGAATCTATATATTTTTCCCCTTTTTATATATTTTCATATTTTAATATAATTTTTCAAAATTTTATATTTTTTTTTGAATTATATATTTATTTTTGAATTTTAATATTTTTTTCGAATTTTATATATATATAATTAATTTTAAATATTTCTATCAAATTTTATATATTATTTTTGAATTTTCAAATTTTATATATTTGTTTCTAATGTTAAATATTTTTTTAAATTTTATATATGATTTTCGAATTTTTTTATTTTTAATTTTCAATTTGTTTATATTTTATTTTCAAATTTATATATATTTTTTCATAGTAAATGTTTTTTTTTGAATTTTATATATGGTTTGGTTTTAGTTTTTTCAGACTAGACCAAAAAGACGAGACCATTTATCAAACAGAATTTCAATCAGCACCAAAATCAAACTAGAGCACACAAGACCAAAGAAACCAGCCCAAACCAATTTAGCCAGACAAAACCAATCCAGACCAGAAATCAAACAGGCCCTAAAAAACCCCCAAAAATCCCATTTTTCAAAATCAACAAAACCCAGTTTGAAAGCAAAACCCATCTCCAACTAAAATTAAAAAAATAAATATCAAAGTCAAAAATAAAATATATAAAATTCAAAAAAATATACAAAATTCAAAAATAAATATAAAATTTAAAAATAAAATATGAAAATAAAATATTAAATTCAAGATAATATATAAAATTTGAAAAAAATATTTAAAATTAAAAAACTTACTTTAAAATTTGAAAATATATATATATGTAAATTTCAAAAATAAATATAAAATTTGGAAAAAATATATAAAATTCAAAAATAAATATAAAATTTGAAAAAATGTAAAAACAATTGATTGTTTTTTATAAAATTCAAAAAATATATATATGATTTGATTATTTTTTTTATAAAACTAAAATAATATATAACTTTTGAAGTATATACATAAAATTCGGAAAAAATACATAAATTTTGAAAACCTATATTAAATTCAAAATTTTAAATTTCATATAGTTTTTCAGAAAATTCAAATATATCTATGATTCAAATTACTTTTATTATTTATTTTTCACTTTTTTATATGTTTTTGAAATTTATATATATTTTTTCAAAATTTAAAGTATGTTTTGAATTTTAAATATATATTTCAAATTTTATAAAAAAAAAAATAGATTTAGGACAAAACCACCCAAGACCAGACAAGACCACCAAGATCGAAATAAGAAGATTATACCAGACCAGACCACCCAAAACCGCGAACCAAACGGGCTCTTTGTAATATATAATTTTTTTTGATAAACTTCATTTAAACCCCTTATTTTTTGGGAATTTCAATTTTATTTTTGAGATTTTGCCGCAAGAACATGTATATTTTTTTCATGTGTATACCGAATTTAATTTTTCATGTATACTTTTTAATCACTATATAAATGGTACTGCAAAAATATAAAAATCTTTTGAAATATATACTTAAATACTATAATACTATTTTATTAATTGAACTTAATTTTACTCAATCTTCACTCAATTGAAGTCAATTTCACTAAATTTTCACTCATTTGAATCGAAAATTTTGTCAATTTCACTCAATTTAATTGAATTAAACTACTTTAAATTGGGGATTTACTCAATTTCAGAACCTTAAATTTGAAATTTTACTAAATTTAATTAAATTAAACTACTTTTAATTGAGAATTCATTCAATTGAACTCAATTTCATTAACTTAAATTGGAATTTTTATCAACTACACTAAATTGAACTCAATTAAACTACTTTAATTTAAGAATTTACTAAATTTTACTCAATTGAAGTCAATTTTACTAAATTTTCACTCGATTTAATTCAATTAAACTACTTTAAATTGGGATTTTACTCAATTTCACTACCTTAAATTTAAAATTTTACTCAATTTGACTTAATTTAATTCAATCAAACTACTTTTAATTTGGGATTCACTGAATTTCACTCAATTGCAGACAATTTTACTCAATTAAAGTGATTATTGACTTGTGTCAATCTTAATAATAAAAATTATGCAGAATTGCTTCTAAAATAGTGTATAGTATAAAAAAGATATGAAATCTAAAGATATTTTGAATTATATATTTAAAAACTATAAAAATATAAAACAATAGTAAACTTAATTTTCATAAAGTAAAATATATTTAATAAATAAATAAAGTGTACTATCTAACTTAAAATTATTTAAAATTTTCATAATATTATATCAAATGAATATGGGAATTTACTTAGTTTTACTAAATTAAACTCAAATTGATTCAATAGAATTGGTACTATGATTATTTAAACTTAATTTCATTTAATTGAATTGAGAATTTTCTTAATTTCACTTATTTGAACACAATTTTATTCAATTGAATTGAGAATTTTCTTTATATCATTCATTTAAATACAATTTGACTCAATTAAATTGTGATTTATTAAATTGAACTCAATTCGAATTAATTGAACTGACATTTTACTTATTTGAACTCAAGTTGACTAAATTTAATTAGGATTTTACTTAATTTCACCAATTTGAACTTAATTTGACCTAATTAAAATAAAGACTTACTTTATTTCATAAATCGAACTCATCAATCATTACAATTGAATAGAGGTTTAAGTTATTTTAACTCAATTTAACTCAATTGAATTGTGGATTTTATTACCTTATAATAGTGAAAATAATTTAATTCAATTAATTAAAATTCTCATTGTAGATATTGGATTCCTCTGAACATAATTTTCAGTAAGTTAATCATGGACTTGTTTCAATCTTAATAATAAAAATTATGCAAAATTACTTCTTAATAATAAAAATTACAAAATGTGAGATTTTAAATTTTTATAGTTTTTGATAATGTTTTTTGGTATAATGTGAGATCAAAGTATCAAATAATAATATTTTGTTGTAATGTAACAAAAAAAGTATAATTGAGTTATATAAATTTTTTTACACTTTTAATGAATAAGGTTTTATTATCCTTTTTTTTAAAAAAAATATTTACCATTCTTTTCAAAATATAATACAAATAAATGAGTATATATATAATAGATAATCATATAATTTAAAAGAAAAAATAAATTAAAAATTATAAAAGAAAATATTAAATTACTACATTATCTCTAAAACTAACGCCACTTGTCACTCTCCTAACATGCCTTATCACAATCTAATCTAATCTAACGGTCTAGCTTTCATTGTAATCTGATCTAACGATGTTCATTTATGTTCATTCTAGGTCTAACTCTAACATGCCTTATCATGTTCATTACACTCTCAGACTCAGTCTCAAACACTGAGCTCTCGCTTCCTCTTCTCTCACTCCTTCAAAGTCTCAAACACTCAGCTCTCGCTTCCTCTTCTCTCACTCCTTCAAAGTCTCAAACACTCATTCTACACTCTCAGACTCTCAAACACACGGTTCACCCTTTGCACGGTGATTATTCCTTATAGGTCAGTACTTTCATTCTAATCTTTCTAAACTTGTTTATGCATATATATACATATATATGTGTGTATTCTATATGTTATATATGATTTTAGTAGTCATCACTAATTTTATTCGTATATAGCAGATCAAAACTAAGAAATTAAAGTTCAATTTAATTAGTTATCAGTGATAAATTATATATAGTTAGGGCTTATTGGCCTCAAGATTTGAGATATTTTGATACGTTTAATTGAGATATTTATATATAGTTAGGGCTTATTGGCTTCAAGATTTGAGATATTGATAGTACCGATTATATATAGTTAGGGCTTATTGGCTTCAAGATTTGAGATATTTTGAATTTATGCTAATAACCCGATTAATTTATCTTTTAGTCCAATACATCAATTGAGATATTTTGATAAGTTAGGGCTTATTGGCTTCAAGATTTTCATTTTTTTTTACTCAATATGTTGAAGCACAAATTTGCTAGGAATTGATGACGATTGTGATGTAATTTCAGTAAAGAACCTTCATTTATGTTCCTTATTTTCTTTTCATTTTGATGGACTTAGAGCCTATGTTAGCTCCTTATATCTTTTTACATACCAATAATATATATATCTATATGTATGATATAATATATATATAGATTCAGGTAAAACATTTTGTTTAGTTAAGATGTATTTATCCAAAAAGAAAGAAAGAATTTTGAAATCAGAGAGTTTTGTGGAGCCTGCAGAGATGTGTATTTTATATCTGATTTTTTTTTTGGTTTTTTTTTTTTGGTTTTGAATATTACCTTCCTCCTGGTTCATTACGACTTATTTTCTGAGTTTCCAGTTCTGTGTTTCTTAGCTTCGTGTTCTGAGACGCTGTGACGGAGTTTGAAGTTTGATGTGCTGCTGATTTGCTGAGTTTGGTAGCTGGTTCTGAAATCTGAGTAAGACCAAATTACTATACAGTCCCTGAATAACTGTGTTCTGTACTTCGAGGGTAAGCATTTTGTTCTCTTTTCTATTTTTCTTCACTGGGGTTGGTGCCCCGATTTGTAAGGGTTGGTGCCCATTGTTCATAATGACTGGAAACGAAAATGATGTAGATGGAGATGGGGGTGTTGTTGAAATACATGACCTTTCAACCCCAAATTTACCTAGGAAGTGGAAATTGACATCAAAAGTTTGGGATGAATTTGATAAGATAAAAAATGCAAAGGGGGAAGAAAAAGCGAGGTGTAAGCATTGCAAAAAAGAATTTGTAGGAGAAAGCACTAAAGGGACCATCCACTTAAAAGGTCATTTGTCTAGATGTTGTGGAAAAACCCATAGAAATATTGGTCAACAGATGTTGAATTTGGCTAAAAATTTCTCTGAGTCGACGACTAAAATTCAGAATTTTAAGTTTGATCAAGAGAAAAGTCGGATGGATTATGCAAAGATGGTTATTAAACACAATTATCCATTTAACATGGCTGAACATGAATACTTTGAAATATTTGTGAATGGACTCCAACTAATGTTTAAGCTTGTGTCAAGGAATACAGTAAGGGCTGATATACTAGAAGTTCATGAAAAAGAAAGAAAAAAGTTGTGTAATTTGTTGGACAAATTTTCGGGTAGAATTACTCTTACTACTGATATATGGACTGCTGATCACCAAGATATTGGATACATATGTTTAACAACTCATTTTATCAAATATGATTGGGAATTAAAAAAGAAGATTCTTGCTTACAAATGCATAGAATATCCCCATGATACCGAGACACTTTTTAGATACATCATGGATCTAATTCTAGACTGGAATCTTCATAAAAAATTATTTTCTATTGTTGTTGACAATGCAAGTGTTAATGATGGAATGGTGAGAAGCTTGAAAAGTTGGCTTTGTGAGAAGTCTTTGATACCTTTAGATGGTGAGTTGTTTCATGTGCGTTGTAGTGCACATATATTGAATTTCGTTATGCAAGATGACTTAAAATTGATCGGAGACTTTATTCATAAAGTTAGAGAAACGGTGAAGTATTTGAAAAGATCCCCATATGTAACATAAAAATTCAATAATGCAAAATCACAACTTAAGTTGCGGGATAAAAAGAAGATAAAGATGGACTGCCCTACTCGTTAGAATTCTACTTTTTTAATGCTTGAAAGTGCGTTAGAAATGAAAGAGGTGTTTGTTAGGTTGGCACAAACTGATAGAGGATATAAATTTGACCCATCTAATGAGGAATGGGAAGTGGCAAGGGTTTTAAGTGGTTGTTTGAAAATGTTTTATAATACTACCACTCTTTTTTCTGGAAGTGAATATCCAACATCAAATCTATTTTTTCCTGAAATTTGTGATATTCAATTGGAATTGATTGAATGGGAACGAAGTGAGCATAGTTTTCTTTGTTTAATGGTTGGTCCAATGAAGATAAAGTTTAACAAGTATTGTGAGGAGTGTTTTTTAGTGTTAGCAATAGCTGTTGTCTTTGACCCAAGATTTAAGTTGGATGTGGTGCAATATTATTATGGTAAGCTTCATGGTGATGATGCACATAAATATGTGGAAAGAGTTCGTGGTGCTCTTTTTGATATTTTCAATGAATATTCTCCTCAAAATGAATCTGATTTTGTTCAATGCAACGAGGGATCAGCAACTGGCAGCTCTTCTGGATGTCAGAATTAGAACAATATTTAGAAGAACCATTATTTCCGAGAAATGAGAACTTTAATATTCTGAATTGGTGGAAAGTTAATGGTGCTAAACTCCCTGTTTTGGCAAGAATAACTCGTGATATTTTGGCTGTTCCAACAACTACAGTGGCATCTGAGGCAGCATTTAGTGTTGGTGGTAGAGTGATTGACGAATCACGTGCTTCATTACTTCCCGAAATCGTAGAAGCATTAATGGTGACAAAAGATTGGCTTCCATCTAAAAAACAAAAAGGTAAATATTTGTTCAGTTTATTTTTTAAAATTTATAGTACTTTCATTTAGTAGTTGTTCTTTGTTTGCTATAATCTTTACTACTTATTTTGTACAGAATAAAGGTTATTAAGATCTTGGTTACATCTTTATTGGGTCCATTATGCTCACTTTAGCTTATCAGTTTTTCATGAATGTAAGCCTTGTAATATATTCATAGTGTATAATCAATGCAATTCTCTGCCTGTAAAATGACTCACTATGGAGCTATTTTTTTCCTTGATGCTATAATTTTGTAGCAGAAGTATGTCTGATAGACGAATGTATACCTTGGGGTTCTTTGGATAAGGATGATTAAGGTTTGCTGTGTTGCTTTTGTTTTCTAAATTCTGGTTACATTTTGCATTTTGCTTTTGATTGAACTTACCAGTGTTGGTCCAATCATGATTAGACCTGACAAGTATTTATCTTAATGTGGTAATTAGTAAAAATTAGTGAGCTTTAAACTTTCTTTAATATTTTTGTACATAAACTAACATTTTATATTTTTTTGCAGGACATGGATAACTTGAAGTGATATTGTGTTTTTTAGAAGAAAAGGAGTGGAGCAACTTTTGCACATACATTGGCCGATTATAATTTTTTGTTCTACAATCGAGCCATGAATCCTATTAAGGATTTTTGTTTTGTTTTGGAGTTTCATTTGGAATTGTCCCAACTCCCACTGACCATTGGTTTATTTTTGTAATACTTGATATGTAAATGGTGTTAAATGATCACTGTTAGAACTTAGAATCAATGTGATTAACCTTTTTTTCAAACGAATTTTATTCAATTTTAGTAGTATTAATGTTTATGTTGAGTTTATATAGATGTATTTCAAAGTCAATTAGAAAAATTTGGTCACATGTGTTTAATTTTGGTATGCAATAATTACAAACTTGATAGAGAGAGCAGTTAATAAAATTGTAAAAAAATTATCGGATCGGATTATCGGGTCGGAGATTTGATAAGTGTGATAGTCGGATATGGATTGGCTTTACGAAAATCCATCGGATTATCGGATCGGATCGGGTTGATAATTGTCTTATCGGATTCGGATCGGATTGGCCCTGATCCGGTCCGACTCCGACCCGTTGACAGGTCTATATACAATCACATGCTGGAGGTTGATGCCAGAGAGCAACAACGCTAAACTGCTATCGTGGAGAAGCTTATGGAGCATAAGTAGGCTCTAATGACTGAAATAGAATCTCTCCAAAAGTCTCTGGCATTCTATAAGCAATGGGCATAAGAAGCTGAAAAGGGGGCCATGAGCTCCTTAACCAAAATAAAGAGCTCCTTAGCAAAAATGAGGAACTCCTGGCCTCTAACTCCAATATTCTTGAGAAGAAGATCGAATTGGAAAATCTTCTGTAGATAGAGAGATCTACTGTGGGAGATGTGCCCTTTAGGTGGTTTGAAGATGCATGATCGGTACAAAGGCACGTGAACCCTTAGGGTCGGATACGGATGACGGTCTCACCATAACCATGCTCAGCTCCCTCCAGATCAATAGATATACGAATCTCCTAATGATCTGGATGCTTTCTTGAATATCTCCCATCCTTATAAAGACTTTAAGCCAAGCCCCAATGATGCCCTTTTCGCAGAATTCTTGCTGAAGTGTGTTAAGGATGTTCCTCCCGCCGATGTCTCCATCTCTAGTATCGTGGACGACTTCGGTCCGGAGTTCAACAGACAAGTCCATAGGACTTGAATTTTATTTTTGTATTTATTTTGTAAAAATTTCTTGTCCATCGGGGCCCCCTTTTTAATGAAAATTTTCATTTCCTCACACTTGGTATAACTTCTGTCAAGTTTTACTTAAACTTTCAGCATTTACTAGTATTAGTGTTATTCAGACACTCAAAGCCTCTTAACAAATCAAACACTTAGCCTTTTCTTATGAATTTTCTTAGTGTTCTAAATTACCTTCAGGATTTCAGAGCCTCTTGAAGGATCCAACACTTGTATTTTGAACTTTCTTGGTATTCTGAATCACCTTCAGGCTTTTAGAGCCTCTTGAGGAATTAAACACTTACGTTTTTATCCCAGCCACCAATGCCTTTAGCATGTTGCTGACCTTCAGGCACTCATGCCTCAGGAAGGATCAACATTTGGCCTTACTCCCCCCCCCCCCCCCCCCCCCCCCCCGCCCATATAATGAAATCTTAGAAAGGAATAGATTTTTGGCTGATTTTCAAATTTCCTTAACATTCCTCAGAAATAAAAAGAGAAGGAAAGATAGTTTTACTCAAATAATCCATTTCATAAAGGCTAGGTCTGAAGGGCATAAATGCCTTTATTACAAATGGAAATTGACTTTACTGGAAAATAAAAACTATCAATCGGGAGCGAAGCCCGATCATGGATAATACCTTTAAGGTGGTAGGCATTCTGTGAGTTAGGTTTCAATCGCTCGTCCTCATTCCTTTGAACTCCGTAGGCCCCATGCCTAATGACTTCAGTAACGATGTAAGGCCCCTCCCAAGTTTCTTTAAGCTTGTCGACGTTCCCAATCTTTCTTTTGAGGACCATATCTCCAACATGAAATTCCTTTTTTCTAACCTTCTGATTAAAAGGACTTCTGACCTGGTGCTGATATGCAACTGGCCTGATCCCGACCGCTTTTCTTCTTTCTTCTAATAGGTCCAAGTTATGGGCTAAGTGCTAATTGTTTAGCCCTTCATCCTATACTTGGCTCCTCATCGTCGGCACTCTGACCTAGGTTGGTATAATTGCCTCTGAACCATAAGCCATAGAGAATGGGGTCTCTCCTGTCAGATGCTTATGATTTATTTGATACGACCAGAATACCTATGGTAACTTCTCTAGCCATGCCCCTTATCCTCTTCGAGCTTCTTCCTAAGAGTATCAAAGCTTGTCTGGTTCGTTCTTTTGGCTTGCCCGTTGGCTTGTGGGTACCTTAATAACGAAGTGTTCTAATTTATTTCATACTTAGCCAGAAAAGCTCTGACTCTCATGTTGTCCAGATTGGTACCGTTGTCCATCATTATAGTCCAAGGCTGGCCGAACCTACAAATGATGTGGCTCCATATAAATTTGAACACATGATTTCTCTTAATGGTCGGATATGCTTAAACTTTTACCCACTTGGTGAAATAATCTGTGGCTAATAGGACATGCGTAGCAGACCTGATAGAATTGGGAGGGGATTGACGATATCCATTCTCCATCTAGCGAATGGGTGAGAGACGATTGTGGGATTCAACAGCTTAGGAGGAGGATGAATGACATCTGCATGAAACTGACATTTCTTACATCTTCGGACGTGCACCTCTGCATCCCCAGACAAGTAAGGCCAAAAATACCCTTGTGCAAGAATTTTGTGAGCCAATAACCTTCCACCAGAATGGTTACCGTATGATCCACAATATACTTCTTCCATGACAACGGATGCTTTTGATGACGTTAAGCATCCCAGGTAAGGCCCAGAAAGGACTTCCAATAGAGTTGCCCATTATAAAGTGTGTACCTCGCCACCTTCATCCTAACTTTCATGGCCTCTTGCTTTGACTCGGGAAGGGGCCCTGTCCCCATGTAATTGAATACAGAATCCATCCAGCTTGGTTCCCAAGGAATGATCATTACCTCTTCCGGGGCTTAAAGGCTTGACCTTGTGATAAATTCGATCGATACCATACGGATCATGCTTTTATCTGCTATAAAGGCCTGGTTAGCTAGGTGGTCGGCATTTTCATTATCACCAATTAGAATCTGTTTAAAGATTATCTGTTGCAATCCCTCGGCTTCCTTCAATACCAAATCTTTGTACACCTCCATATTTGGCTCCCGAGCCTCGTACTCGCCGTTCACCTGGCAAATGATGAGCTAAGAATCACTTCGAACTTCGACCTTCTAAACCTGCAAACTTCTGGCGAGCCAAAGGCCAACTAGTAGGACCTCGTATTCAGCTTCATTATTCGAGGCAAGAAACTTCAGTTGAATGGATTGCTGAAGGCGGGTGCCATCTGATGTTAGGAGCTCTATTCCTAATCCTACCTTTTCAACGTTGGATGACCTATCAACAAAGAGCATCCAGAAACCCAATTCTTCCTCTTCAATCTGATTTAAGGGTTTTGCCTCTAACAGGAAATCAGTCACTGCCTGGCCCTTAATGGCGGTTCGAGGAACATAAGTTATGTCGTACACCCCTAGCTCAATCACCCACTTGGATATTCTTCCTGAGAGTTCGAGCTTTGCCATTATGGATCTAATCGGCGTAGCAGTGGGCACTACGATCAAATGACCTTTGAAGTAATGCCGAAGACGACACTTAGCATTGACTAATGACAACACTATCTTCTCATGCTTGTTGTAACGGGTTTTCGCGTCAGCTAGGGCTTTGCTTGTATAAAAGATGGGCATTTGACACCCCTTGTCATTCTTCACTAGAACGACGTTGGTAGATGCTGTAAATACTGCTAAATATAGGTATAAGGGCTCATTTACCTCTGGAGTCGCCATTATCGGGGGTTCTGTTATGTAAGCCTTCAGTCTCCTAAGAGCTTCAGACTGTTCGAGTCCCCATACCTCATCTTTTCCCGATTTTATAGCCTAGAAAAAGGGTCGACATCTATCGGTTAGCCGAGAGATGAACCGGCTAAGGGCTATTACCCTTCCAGTCAATATCTGGACCTCTTTGTGTGACTTTGGTTCTCGCATTTCTAGGAGGGCCTTGACTTACGCTAGGCTTTCTTGTATACCTGTCTGATCGACTATATGCCCAGGAATTGCCCCGAAGAGACACCAAACGAGTACTTGGCTGGGTTAAGCTTCATCTTGTACTTCCTGAGAGTATCAAACACTTGTTGTAGGTCTCCGAGGTGGCCTTTCTTCACTCTGCTCTTGACCATTGTGTCATCAATATAGGCCTTGATGGTCGAGCTTATCATCCCCTGAAAGATCTTATTCACCAGCTTCTGGAAGGTAACCCTTGTATTTTTTAGTTCGAAAGGCATAACTTTATAACAATAAGTACTTCATTCAGTGATGAATGATGTTTTCTCCTCATCTGATGGGTTCATACTATCTAGTTGTAGCTAGAATACGCATCAAGAAAGATCAAACGCTCGAACCCACTTGTAGCATCCACCATCTGGTAGATCTTGGGTAGCGGGAAATAATAATTTGGGCATGCTTTGTTAAGATCAATGAAGTTGATGCACACTCTCTTAGGGATAGAGAAACCCTACTATCGAGAAACACATAATCAAACAGTTAGAACACACACAAACACAAAGATATATACGTGGTTCAGCCAAAATAAGACTACGTCCACGGAGCGCACCGATTCACTATAATCAATGAGAGGATTACAAGGGGATGATCCCCAGATCATACACATGCACACACACAGTGTATACTCACGTCTGTATCTCCGGAATAATATAAGCTTATATTATTCCGGACTCTCTCTCTAATAAAGCTCTCTCTATCTCTGTATTGCTACTTGTTTTTGGCACACAAAATATGTTCACCCTATGCCTATATTTATAGGACAAATAGGAGTGAAACCCAAGTTTACTTGGAGTGGAGAACAAGCCAATAAAGTCCAATCAATCCCAATCCGAAAAGGAATGTAAATATGTGATTGCCATTTCTCAAAGGGGAAACGTGATCAAGGTTTCTTCGTCCCTAAATAGAGGAGCCACATACCATAACAAACTCCCACTTGGTGAACTTTGCTTCAGCCAATCAACTCCATCAAAGATCAGTGCAATGCGATATGCTCGTGTCTTCAAGCTTGAAGACCAACTGAAGTTGCGAACAACTTCAGTTTCTCTATTGTCACCACTTTGGTTAACATGTCGGCCAGATTCTTGCTTCCTTGAATCTTCTCAAGTGTCAACACTTCATCCTCCAATAGAAATCTGATAAAGTGACAACGAAGATCTATATGATTGGTCCTCGAATGAAATGTTGAATTCTTCACCAGATGTATAGCACTCTGACTGTCACTATGCAAAATACTCTTCCTTTGCTCAAATCCCAACTCTGCCAACAATCCATGTAACTAAATCACATATTTGCTAGCCTCTGTCTGACTACATACTCAGTTTTTGTAGTAGATAACACTACAATTTTTAGTAACTACGAAACCAACTGACTACTGTATTACCTATTATAAAGACATAACCAGTAGTGCTTCTTCTGTGATCTATCTCACCAGTAAAATCTTAATCTACATGGTCATGTAGATTAACTTCACCTTTTCCAAAAAAAAGGCATTTGTCTGTTGATTATTATGCCTAGAATCTGTTTGAGACAACTGCAAAATGCCTTTTTGCTTGTCCTTGTTGATTCTCATGCCTAGAATCTATTTTGCTACGCCCAAGTCCTTCATCTCGAACTCTTTAGCCAATTGCTTCTTCAACTTGTTGATTTCTTCATAATCAAACCTAGATACTAACATGTCATCGACATAAAGTAGGAGAATGATGTAACTCGTGTCAAACCTCTTAAAGTAGCAACAATGATCAGCGTTGCATTTGTTATATCCATGTCTCTCAATAAAACCATCAAACTTCTTATACCTGCCTTGGAGCTTGTTTCAATCCATACAAGCTCTTCTTCAATTTGCATAGAAGCTTCTCTTTCCCTTTGACCGGGAACCCTCCAATTGTTGCATATAGATTTCCTACTTGAGGTCACCATGGAGGAAAGCATTTTTTATGTCCAACTGCTCTAGATGCAATCCCTCTGATGTAACAATGCTCAAAATTAAACAAATAGTGTTCAGTTTCACAACCGTAGAAAATATGTCGGCGTAGTCAATTCCCTATTTCTGCTAAAATCCCTTGACTACGAGTCTTGCCTTGTATCGCTTGGAACTGTCATGTTCTTCTTTGACCCTATACACCCATTTGTTATGGAGAGATTTTTTTCCTATCGGCAAGTCAGTTAGCTCCCATGTCTTGTTGAAGATAAGGGACTTTATCTCATATTTCATTGCAAGCTCCCACTGGCTCGCATACGCTTCATGACACGCCTTGTCATAGCACTCGGGTTCACTTCCATCTATGAGCAAAAAAAAATTCATGTATCTTCTGTTCGGCATGTGTGGCCGAGTAGATCTCCTATGTACAGAAATAGGAGTCGGAGATTGCGGTGTATCATCCTGCTGAATATTGCCTTCTGCAACTAGTTCCTCTGACTGTGGATTCTACTGCGCCACACTGTTGTTAGAACCATCATCGAACTCAACATGAAGAAGACCACTCTTTTCTGAATTATCAGAGGTTGTTGTGTTTCGGTCTTTGTACATCATCTTCTCATTGAATTCTACGTCCCTGCTATGGATTAGCTTCTTATTTTGGTCATCCCAGACGTGGTAACCAAACTCATCTCTGCCATATCTAGCGAAAGTGCACTTTAGTGATTTAGGATCAAGCTTGCCCCTAACATGATCACTAATGTGTACATGTGCAACACAACCAAAATTTTTTAAATGAGTAAGTTTTACCTCTTTACCGCTTCAGACCTCTTCTGGTAATCTATGCTCCAATGGCACTGATGGACCTCGATTAATTAAGTACGCTACTATACTGACAACTCATGCCCAGACTGTTTGGGCAAACCTGACTGTATGCGCATGCTTCTGGCTCTCTCAGTCAATATCTTATTCATACATTCTGCTATGCCATTCTATTGCGGTGTAGTTGGAACAGTTATCTCTAATTCTATACCGTTCTCATAGCAAAACTTCTTGAACCCAGTGTCTTCATACTCACCACCATTATCGGATCGCAATTTATTTATCTTTAAACTTGTCTCATTCTCTACCATGGCCTTCCATTTCTTGAACACATCACACACCTCAAATTTATGGTTCAAGAAGTAAACCCAGACCTTTCTGGAATGGTCATCAACGAAAGTCAAGAAATAGGACTTCGTGCTAATAGATGAGACATTTGCTGGCCCCCAGACATCAGTGTGAACTAGTTCTAACTTCTCCTTTTTGAGATCTCTGCCGCTTTTCTGATAACTAACCCTCTTCTGCTTACCGAATATGCAATCCTCACAGAAGTCGATATCAATCGATTTTAGACCTTGTAGTTTTCCCTTTTCGAGCATAACCTTTAGCCCCTTTTTACTCATATGACCTAGCCTCTGGTGTCATAAATTTTGATCATTCTTGATGTCTGCAACTGCTATCAATGTACTAGCACTAGTGGTAGTATACAATGTACCATTTTTATTCCCTCGAGCTATAGTCAAAGCCCCCCTGGAAACCTTCCAATTTTCATTACAAAATGTTGTAACATAACTTTCACTCGCCAACTGGCCTACTGAGACCAGGTTCTTCCTCAAGTCAGGAATGTGTCTCACATCCCTCAGCTTCCATATCAAACCATTGAGTTTGATATGTACTTCACATTTGCCAACAACACTACAGGGCTGATCGTCACCTAGATAAACCTTCCCTAGGTTTCTTGGTGCATGGCTCTCAAAGAGCTTTCGACTTGAGGTGGCACAAAATGATGCTCTGGAGTCCAAGACCTTATTCTCTAAGGCGCATATCAATACATTATCTTATTCTTCTAAAAGAATATTTGCCTATGTCTTGTTCTCCGTTTCTTTCTTCAGAGTTCTGCACTGGTTCTTGAAGTGACCAGTCTTTCCGCAATTCCAACATTTGATCTCTTTGGAATTTCTGGGATCTCGAGACTGTGATCTTCCCTATCTCGACTTGGAATGGCCACGCCTTTGACTTCCGCTCTTCTTACTATTCGAACCTCTGCATCTGCTATCAACATTCAATGCTGAGCCACAGTTAGAAGAGTCTGACGTCTGTCTTCTAATCTCTTCTGTGAGTACCATACTAACTATGAATCAAACTGTAACTTTTTTTCCCTAGAGAGCTACTGATCGCAGCTACTGTGCCGCTCCAACTCTCTGGCAATTGGCTTATACCTAAAGCCTCTTTCATTGCACCAAATATTGTCATATCAACTTATTCCAACTACCCAAAACTGTCATTAAGAACATAAAGATGTTCACTGACCTTTCCATTCTAGGACATCTTCAGATTGACCAATCTTTTGATGAGATGTACCTGGTTTGTTGCAAATGGTTGTTAGTACATGTTTGAAAAACCGTACATGAGAGATTTTGTTGTCTTCTCATTCCTTATGTTGAAGGCAACGGTATTTGACAATGTCAGTCTAATGGTACCGAGAGCCTTTCGATCAAGGGTCTTCCAATCCTCGTCCAACATCTTTTCTGGCTTCTCTTCCAATGATTGATAAAAATTCTTCAGGAACAGAAAGTACTCACTTTTCATCTTCCAAAACCCGAAGTTTGAACCATCAAACTTCTTGACCATACTTACCTTTTCTTCAGCCACAAAACTCACTTCTCTTGTATGATATTTTTGGAGTCAAATCATGTAAAACCGACTGAATGGTTGTGTCCTAAATGGTCCAAATTCCTAAAACTACCTCTGACTGAGCTCGAATCGGACTTAAAATGAGCCTGGAATGGCAAAAACAAGAAATCACAAAAATAAAAAAGTGATGACAATGTCAGGAACTTCTTAGGGCGCGTGCCTACTTTGATTGGGCTAATTTTTGAGTTGAGACGTTCGCCATTAAAAGAGCTTTCTGTTAATATATTAAACGACTTGTTTGGATCAACAATGCCCCACGAAATAGGCCCGAATAGAAACTGTTGTGCGTTGGAGCCGAAATTCTGGCCGAAACTTGAGGCGGTGTGTGCGGCTGTTTCCAGTGATGCGCTTGACACTGCTGGCTTTGTCTCGTCGAGTCACTTCGCCTGGTGTGCTCAGATTTTGATTTTGACCAACTGTTGAGATCCGAAACTAACTAGAATGATGTTTCTTAGATTCCCCTTCAATCGTGAACCCTCTAATGTCATTCTACTTCCGCTGAAGTCTCTAATATGGATCTGGTTCCACCTGAATTGCTCTAATACCACTTGTTAGGGATAGCGAAACCCTACTATCGAGAAACACATAATTAAACAGTTAGAACACACACAAACATAAAGATATATACGTGGTTCAACCAAAATAAGTATACGTCCACAGAGCTTACCGATTCACTAAAATCAGTGAGAGGATTACAAGGGGATGATCCGTAAATTATATACACGCATACACATAGTGTATACTCTCGTTTGTATCACCGAAATAATATAAGCTTATATTATTCCTGACTCTCTCTATAACAAAGCTCTCTTTATCTCTGTATTGCTACTTATTTCTGGCACATAGAATATGTTCACCCTATGTCTGTATTTATAGGACAAATAGGAGTGAAGCCCAAGTTTACTTGGAGTGGTGAACAAGATAATCAAGTCCAATCAATCCCAGTCCGAAAAGGAATGTAAATATGTGATTGCAATCTCTCAAAGGGGAAACTTGATCAGGGTTTTCTTGTCCTTAAGCAAAGGAGCCACATACCATCACACACTCTCCATTTCCCATTTTTCTTCTAAACCATTACCACGTTAGCAATACAATCAGGATATTGCACTTCTCTGATGAACCCGGGCTGAACTAGTCGAGCAGATTCCTCTGCTATGATTTGATTCATGCAGGCCCCCATTCGCCACTGCTTCTGTATGATAAAATTTGTATTAGGATCCATGTTTAAGGAGTGATGTGTGACAGAAGGGTTGATACCGGGCATGTCCAGATGACTCCATGTAACACATTAAAGTTAGCCTGCAATGGGGCTTCTAGTTCTTCATTTTCTTCATTGGTGAGACCCAACCTCACATAAATTACTTTCTTGAGTTGCCCAGGTATAACCACCACCTCCACCAATGGCTCTGCCACTATCGGGTAAACCGTCTTCCCCTTATGTAATTGTTATTGGGTATTGGGGGTTAGATCAACCGATGAGATTCTTTCAGATTCCTTCCCTTTCTCCAAGCTTTTCAAGGTTACCGCATAGCATTCTTTGGCTTCCACCAGGTCCTTACTAATATATATTATATTCACACCATTTGGGTCCACGCACCGCATGATCTAGTGAAGGGTCGACGGAATGCCATACATCCGGTGGATCCACCCCCTTCCCTTGAAGAGGTTGTATAAAGGCATGATGTCAACCACCATAAAAGTTTCCCTGAGAGTCCTTCTAGCGGCAAAGACCGGTTGTTAGACCTCACTAATTGGCTCAACTCGTCTGTCATCGAATCCTGCTATCGGACTTCTGGAAGGTATGATCTCCAGTGGGTCGATCTCCAATTTTTTAAAGCCCCATTTGGTGATGATATTAGCACTACTCCTTGGGTCCACCATCACCCTCTTGATCAAAATTAAAGATATCACCAGAGGATCATTATGAGGGGTCTGTACTTTTTGCAAATTTTGATTGTGTATTTCGCTGATTTTGCCAACTCTTCGGAGTTTCTGAACTGATGCATTTGAGAACTTTAGGATTTCTCTGTCTCCCATCTACTGGCCCTGCCATGAATCATATGAATGACTTTGATGGGCTAACCGGCGGTTGAGCTTTTGGACAAGGTCAGGGAAGGCTGATCTATTCGATTAACTTCCTTAACCACATAGTCGGACAGTTCTCATTTTGCTATCATCGCCTCCACTTGCCTTCAGAGGCTTCTTTAATCATTTTTATGATGCTCGTATTCACTGTGGAAAGCGCAATGCTTTGTCATGTCCCGTTGCTTCATCGGTTGCCTGATGGGTGGGGGTACTTAAAAAATCCCTTTGGCCTTATTCTCCTGGTATAGCTTACCCAACGTAACCCTTCAGGGTGTGATCTTGTCGTCGAACCTCTACCGTTTCTCCGGGAATGGGGATAGCGCATTGGTTGTGCTTAGACGTTTGTGGTCAGGTGCTCGATCCTTGGCTTTCGGTTCAACCACCTTTCACTCAATGCTTACGAAGGCGGCCCTCCTTTACCGTATTGCCAACTCTTCCTCTATCCGGAGATGGCCTTGGGCTTGGAAGTTAAGTTCTCCAATGTTCGTTGGTGGCCTTTTGACTAAGGAATGGTGGAATTTGGTTCCTGGAATGAGCGTCATTCAAAAGGCCTCAACCGCTGAGTGTTGATCGCAGTTATCAATTGAAGACATCTCCACGTTGAACCATGATAGGAAAATTTTTAGCAATTCCCCCTTCTCTTGGATCATGTTGAACAGACTAAAGATTGTTTTGTTCTGCCTTTTGTTGCCATAATACTGAGCGATGAAGAGTTCACACAGTTTGAGCCAACCTCCGATGGACAGGGCTGGTTGCTTTCAGAACTAGAGTATGGCAACATCTGTTAAACTGGCTGAGAACACTTTGCACAGTAGGGCTTCATTGTTGGCATAGACGGTCATCTTCCGATGGACTTAGTAGATGTGCTCTATAGGATCTTCCGTACCATCGAAAAGGGTAAACTTGGGTAGCATGAACCTCTCTGGATACAACACGCTAGTTATTGTTAGAGTGAAATGTGAATGTACTGAATCGAATGATGTTTCGGTGGTAAGGTCAATGGGGGTCTAAGCCTTTAGATCCCTTAGTACTTCCCTTTGGAATTTGGCAATCACCTCGTCTAGCCTTTTCATGATCAGTATCTTGTCTGGATCGCGCGTCCCGGTCACATGGAAGGAGGACTCCACTTGATCTTCTCGACATGAGAGCGGTTTGATGGTGTTGGATGGCTTTGGTTTTCTATTGCGTGCCTCAAGTGTGTACAAAATATTTGGTTAAAAATAATACCTTAAGGACGCTAGGTTTTACCCTACACAAGCACACGTATCAATTGTAGAATAGAAACGGCTTGAGTAAGGGATATCGATCCCACAGAGATTAAGATTATTCACTTTAATCGTTAAAAAACAATGAGTTATATTTCTGAAAATTTGTTTGTATTGGTGGTCGAAGACCAAATTATCTAAATTAACTAAATTATTCTGAAAAGCAAAGTAAATTGGTTTGTGATTTAAGAGAGAGAGAAACTAGGGTTTTCATCGCTCCACCACTAACCGCGTAATATAGTTCTATCAATGTAACAATTGCAAAAGGGCAGTCCATAAATTGTGAATCAGGTCGTACCGCAAATAGTTAAATACGACCCAAAAAAATATTACCATCAACCGGATTGCGATAACACATCTCATGACTGACCTGATTAGTGCATGTCAATTAAATTACTCTAATCTACTCCTAATACATGAAAATAAACTAAAGCGTGTCTATATCAACTCCTCAAGACATGGCCTGTGTCAACCTAGGGTTTCAACTTTTATTACCACCATTGTGTAGAAAACGATAAATTTAGCATCCGAGTTCCAACCCATAGTGAATAATCATGGTTGTGTAAAATACTATAT